>JAJOOR010030217.1:0-11221 GCA_036250505.1 Solanum acaule | reverse complement strand
CCATTAGTAGATCCAGTTTTTTTTTTTTTTTTTTTTCATTTTTTAAATTTCCATTTTAGTTTCACCAGATACCATCATTAAAGAGTAAAATTTTTAGATACAAAAGGCTTACAAGTTACAAAGGAAGAAAAAGAAAAGGAAACAAAGGAAGATTAATTTAGATCTAATTTAAGATTCAAGATTTTCTTTTCAAGACTTTCATTTTCAATGTCCCTCTTTTTTTGTATGAAGACAAGTTTAAATAGAAGAAACCCTTTTTTTTTATTAAGACAAGTTTAAATGGAAGAAAAAGATACAATGAGGGTGTAAGTGGTGGTGGTGATGGTGGTGGTTTTTGGTCGGAAGAGGTGGACGGAAGTTGGAGGAAGGTGAGAGAAATAAGAATTTACTTTAAAGAATTATTTTACCTTTTATTTAATTTTTTGATTAATAATTTGTAAAAATAGTTAATAAAGATAATTATGACGTGTTATTAATTTATGTGACATGGATTTGACATGTCATCTATTTAAGGGAGAGTGGGCTACACATATGATAGAAGGGGTTTAAAAATCATCTTTTGATCGAATTTAAGGGTTTAGTTGATAAAAAGTTAAGTAGAAGGGTCCACAATACAAACACATACAAGTACAATGGTCCATTAGATTATTTCGCCTTAAGGTAATGATCAAGTTATATTTTAATAAGTTTACAAAAACTATAAAAAAAAAAGTGAAAAGGTTGCTTTCTAGATGAATTTAGGTATATTAGTTTGTCGTATCCATGTTGGATTTTCAAAAAATAATGCATGTTTGAAAGATCTGAATTCTAACACGATTGAATTGTTTGTTTGTTGAAGGATCCGAGCAACATAGATTGAAAAAAGAATAGAGGAAGAATTTGAAAAGTTAAAAAGATCAACTATCTTTTGTTTTATGTCATGTTTCACTTTATTGAAAAACTACTGAACCAAATCTAGCTCATTAAATATACTCCATCTCTCCTAATATGATGAAAAAGACTGCGTCTTTGTTCAATTTCCACAATTCTTCTATGATGGATTGCAAAAAGATCTTTATGAAAATGTTATATTCTATGTGTTTTGATGATCCTCACAAATGCAAGGACCCGGTCCCTAGCAGAGTGCTCTCGTCCAGATTCAAATGGGGTGGGGTACAACTGTAAAGCTGTCATGTCAGGTGGTAGGTGAAAAGTGCAGTGTACTGCACTAATAGGAAGAGCGGATGAGACTGTCTATTTCAGTGGCTCACAATTGCAGGGACCCGATCCCTGACAGAGTTCTCTCGTCCAAATTTACAATGGTGTACAACTGTATAGCTGTCCTGTCAAAGGTTGGTGAGGCGTCAACGTACTACACTAATCAGAATGGACGAGGTTGTTTGTCCAATAGTCAATAACTCTTTATGGTTGATTTAATCAACATGACAAACTACAAAATAAATCATTCATTCAAAAGGAGAGAGAGCCAACAAGTCTTCTCAAGAACTCACTAAGAAAAGTTTGCAAGGGACCTGGTCCTTACAAGACTGCGTATGTAAAAAGGACGACAAAACAATTGTCAGAAAAGTTGTCACCTCTGATGTGGTAGGTGCACGTCCTTCCAGAGAAGCAAGCTCTCAGCCAATGTGAGGTATCAAGCAGTTTGTGTTCATTTGATATAATCTCTTAACACAAAACACAAATTCAAGATTTGGCAAACAAAAATTTGTATTTTCTCTGAAAATTCATAAGCTTGAAAAGAGAAGGTCATCTTCAAGGAATAACACTACTCAACTCAACAACGGGACCTGATAGAGTGAAGAAGAGTCTTTGTTGTATTTTTAGTTTTGTGTCTTATGTGCTTACATTGTAAATCTACTCCTAAGTTATAAAGGATAGTAGATCATTTGCTCGTCTAAATATTTAGTTTGGGTCGTATTAACTAGAGTTAGTTAGTCGAATCTTCTAAGTTTTCGTCAAGCCTTTTACACCATTGTTTTGGTGTTCTATTGGGTAAAGTTGCCTAGGAGTGTCAACTAGAGTTAGTTGATGTGTGGTGCAGCAGAGTTGCTGCTCGTTTAAGCTCTTTTCTTAGAGATCGGAGTTGGTGGCTAGAGTTAGCCTTGGGGGTTCTTAAAGTCTAGATCAACTAGAGTTAGTTGGTTTAGTGGGCAATAAGATTATTGTTTTGGCTTGTTTAAGTAATATGAGTATTACTTAGTGTGAGATTAGGGTGTTAATCTCACCGTTGTGGTTGCAAACTGTGTTTCTCTTTTGCTTGAGAAGATTAGTGAAAACAGTTTGAAAATCCTATGTGACAGGTCGTGGTTTTACTCCCTTGAGCAAGGAGGTTTCCACGTAAAACTCTTGTGCCTGTTTTACATTGTGTTATTTATTTTCTGCACTTTAATTCTGTCGAGGGACCTAGTCCTGTGATCACTGGTGGACGCGTACATTCCAACATAAATCAGTTTAAAATATTATACGCGGTAAATTAAAATAATAATAGAATTAATTAACTATTTATTTATTAAAATTTAGATTCCAAGACTAAACTTTCATAGATCATTATATGTTCTCTTCATAATTCATTTTTTTCTTAAAATATATTTTATCTTCTGATTATTATAGTACATTTGGGAAGATGAATTAGTGGTATTCAAGGGCAAATTTATCAAGGATTGCGATGTTTCTATCGACGAAAAGTTATGCAGTAAAACCTCAATAAATTAATATAGGTGACACCATGAAATTTTATTATTTTATAGAGATATTATTTAATCGCTAAATTAATATTTATTAATTTAAAGAATGGTTTGAGATTTAATGAAGGTTAATTTTGATTATATCAACATTATTGTATTTTATTAATTTATGTATCATATTTATTGATTTCACACAAAAAAAATATTAGACATAAAGTACAACGAATACATCAAAATCATTGTATCTTACTAATTTATGTATCATATTTATTGATTTCACATAAATATTAAATAATTGTCCATCCCATAATATTAAATATTGAAGCCATTTTTGGATATGATTTAAAGAAATTTCATATGTTGCTTATATAGTTTTTTTTTTTCTCATCATCATACATTGAATGCTAATTTTAATAAAAATACAATGAAAAATAATTGATTATTAAGAAATAATGAACATTATGTATTATTTTTGTAACACCCCGACTTTCCGAAACGTCTAAAATTACTCGTATCTCCATGGAAAGACAAGGAGGGTGGGTAATAAATTAAGAATGATGTGGTATGTCCTATTTTAAGTGTTCAAGTGTTGCATCTCAAGTTTTGAAGTTAGGTAAGTGGCAAAATAAAAGTTGGCGGAAGTTATCGTAAGTTCCTTCTTAAAGATTTCTCTTAAATTTGGGTCAAATATCTTGGAGGTTTTCTCCCAATCTATAAAGAGTTATGGGGCCCACAAACTATCGAATCGAAGGTCTACGAGTCTAGTTTCCAACGCATCAAACCGTTTGTTCATACGACTTCAAAATAGAGAGATATTCACGTTTTCGTAGGACTGCGCAAGCAGGCACGTGAGGTGGGGCCCTAGGTCGGTGGAAAGTTACATATATCTTCTTCTTCGAACTTTTTCTTCATTTTTAAGCTTATAACCAAAGAAATTAGAGAAACCCATTTCTAGCATCAAGTGAAGTATAGATTTTCTCGACTTAAGTCCTTGACGAAAGTTGTTCTACGCGTTGGGCTCATCATCGTGGTATAATTTGTTTTATCGATTTCGTAGCATATCACACTTTAGGGTTGGGACAGCAAGGGTTTGAATATATTTGAAGGTTTTGAGGCGTATTACAAACCTAAGATCGAGGTAAGACCCTTCTTTCATCGAATCTAGCTTTTATAAGCAGCAAATAGCAATTTGCGACGGAAATACATATCTTTTATCGTATTGTCATGGTATCTTTTATTTTGTGTGTTGGTTATGGTCCTACCTTATTGTAGTATCAAGGGAGTTATGAGTAAAAGTCGTTAGGCCACGTGAATTTAGCGAAAAAAAGGTATGTGAAGGTTATTTCCTACTTATGGCATGTTCCTTAATATACTTGTAGCCGTTATTGTTGATTATTGGCTGCTCGAGTTGATATAATCCTCCCTTGTCGGGATTCTTATTCAATTTGTGGCGTCCCTATGTTGGACACGACTTAGAGGCTATTTGTACATGTTGCTTATAACTAGATTGCTCGCTTTTAACGGTTTGATTGTTATTGTTGCCCCTTGGGGCTATTGTGGTTAGCTGCAGGAATGTGATTTATGCCTAAAAGGGCTATGTTCTGCTTACGGGGCTAAATGGATAACTAAAAGGGCTATATGTTGAATACGGGGCTATATTGATGCCTAGAAGGGCTATGAGTTGCCTATAGGGCTATATTGACGCCTAAGAAGGCTATGGGCTTCCTACATGGCTATATTATTGCCTAAGAGGGCTATGAGTTGTCTATAAGCTATGTTGATACCTACGAGAACTATGTGCTTCTATGGGGCTATATTAATGCCTAAGAGGGCTATGTGATTGCCTACAGGGCTAGGGGACTATCGATAGGGGTATATAGACTGATTGGCACCTTTCGGGCTTATGGGGGCCTGAGTAGGTGGTCTTGTGTGCTGTTTGTACCTGCCGAGCTTATGGGGGCTCTGTTAGGTTGTTGTTTTATTATTTTTGATAAGTTTAGATTTAGGAGCAGGTCAGTACACTTATCTTATCCTTGATTTATTTATCGGATTATTCTAGTATATTAGGATACTTGATCATAGCCTATTGCCTTTCATACTCTGTACATTATTTTGTACTGACGCCCCATTGCCTGGGGGCGCTGCATTCATGCATGCAGGTCCTGACAGATGACTAAGTAGACCTCCTCGGCAGCAGGATTGACTTATATCCGGTTGCCTAGCCCCTTTCCTCCGGAGCTGCCAGTGTTTGGAGGTTTGTTAGATTTTATTGTACATAGTTTTATGGGTAGGCTGGGGCCCTGTCCCGCCAATCGTTAATACTCTTAGAGGCTTGCAGACTAGTGTGTGGGGTTTATAACTACGTTATGGCCATGCTGGCCTAGTTTGTTGGTTTGCTAAAGCTTGTTAGTTGTGTGATGCATTGTCTTGTTATATACATGCTTTCAGTTTTGGTATAGAGATCATGGTGGCCTTGACGGCCCAATCAGGACTTCTGTGCCAGTTGACAATTTCTTTATATGAACTCTTGGGAGTAGCTGTTTCTTTTTTAGATCTGTTGACAGGGGCCTTGCCGGCCGAGGGCTTAGTTTTAAGCCGAGATATACTTGTTTGTTTTCTTAAAAGCATGTGACTGCCATGCGCTAGTAGCAAATGGTTCAGTAGGGTCGACTCGGGCCTGAGTTTTGGCCTTAGGAGCCAGTTGCTCCCCTTGAGTTTGGGGCGTGACAATTATGTTACATTTTTCTAGCATATTTCAATCAGAGAGACAAACCTGCTTGTGTTCGAAAATAGTCGATTGACATATCTTCATTAAAAGCTTTGTTACACGGTCGTTTAGTTTGAATTCAAGTTATGATGGGATACATTATGATGGTATTAGTTATGATGGGATAAGTTATGCTAAAATTAATTTTTATTGAGTGTTTGGTTTGTTGTATTCAAAATAGATAAATTTAAGAAAAAGAAATTGTTTACAAAAATACCCTTCATGAATGTGAAAAGTGATGTATAAAAAGAGTTTAAAGAGATATTTTTGTCATTAACTTACCCGGGATAAGTTATCCCGGGATTACTATACCACCCAAGGGAAAGGATAACTTATCCCGGTACTAATTATTAATTCCGGGATAAGTTATCCCAGACTTGCCAACTAAACAACAAATTAAGTGGCACTATAATTTAATTCCATGACTATTTGAAAGTTATCCTTCATACCAAACGACTATAATATATATATACACACTAATTTTTCGACACGTGCATTGCACGTGATTACCAATTTAGAAAATATATTTTAGAGTAAATAGTATTGTTTATTTAACTGAAGATTTGAATAATAAGCTTTGCACAAAATAATATTACAGATTCTTTTGTGAATGTTCAATGTGGATCGTCATATATATCTATTATTCACGCGAATCTATGAGGATGGTCAATGAAAAAATTTATTAGTTTAATGCAATAATGCATATATTTATTTCAATTTGATGAGGTTCAATCATGTAATTAGTTGTATCTCAGTAATATTACCTTATAGACGATATTTGTTGTGTATTTTTTCTTATCATCTAACCAGATGTGGTTTGCACGTGTATTCCACGTTAAATTATTTAGATGTCATATGAACATGCGAAGAGAACAACTACATTTTATTTTTTAGAACTAATCTTTGTATAATAATTTTTATTTTATAAGTGATGACATAATAGATGTTGTTCTTGTTGTTGGCTCTCATATTTTACCTCTCGATTGACTGTATACATAAATCAAAGATAGTTATTTGACTGTCCATAGTTAACTGAGAAAAGTTTCCTTTCTTTGCAATAATGTTTTAAAATTTTATATAAATAATGTATACAAGCTAAATATTTCACAAATTAAAACAAACAATGAAGACATAGATACCAAAGTTTTCTCCATGATTTAATAAAATTTGAGTGGTGTTAACATCAGTAGAAGACTTTCGAGAATCCATAGAGAGAAAATTTGTTTTTGTTGTTGTTCAACTAAAGATGTTTGTTGAGAGAGGAAGAAAGTTTTGTGAATTGTAGGATTTTATCATTTGAGTTTAGTGTTTAAGTTACAATTTGACCAAATTTCTTATTTAGATCTTCTAAATGTAAATTTTTTAAAGATATCACAAATAGTCTCCTATAATACTGATATTTAATTTGTGCCCTTACGATTTGTTCTTCAAAAATATAGTCATACGGAAATTAAGTGTAATAGAATATTGATATGTTTAGGTTATTGCATGAGATTATTATCAATGGGTTTATAATCACTTGTTTATCTTACACCGAATAAAGATGTAGTTCATATACTTGTAAACGATTTTCAATTTATTTAATCAAAGCACGATTCATCCAAGGAAAAATAACAACATCGTGTTATCACATATATAGGGGCGGTGGAATAATAAAAAAAATTATTGGTCAAAAGTTAATACAAGAAAAGATGAAAAATATAAATAATTAATGTAATAACTATGAGAATTCATAATATTATAACTAAAGAATGTTAAAGAGTGTGAATAATGTTTGCAATAATAAGTTACAACTAAGAGAATAACTAAAGGATTTATGTGCAGTAGATGTATTTCTAATAAATTTTATACTTACATAAATAAATATGACTTTTAATTAATGATCCTATTTTTTCATAAGTTATTAGATTTTAATTTAGTGTAGGGACAAAATGAAAATGTTTATTTCATATTACTGAATATAAAATTTATTTTGTAATTGATAAATTTTTAAATGATTCATATATCTTCACATATTTTCACTCTTGAGAAGTTTAATAATTTTGGAAAAAGATGTTCAGAAGCATATATTTACATCACAAGAAAAATTGTTAACAAAAACAAATCAATTTCGACTACATCATGTTAACTTCATATATTAGAACATTACATACTAATGTATATATTAAGCAAAAAAATAATTATTATATCATCAAAATTATTTTCCTCAAGTACTCGGGGTTATGGAATGTACCCTCTTAGGATAGAATGAATTACTTCATCAAAATAGTGGTACCTCATATTCCACTAAACTTCGAACTCACTCAACGGCAATAAATGATAAAAAAAAAATTTAAATGCAAGAAGAAGAGTAGGAGATTAAAAAAAAGGAAAAATTGTATATAATAGCAAACTATTAATTCAAATTAAATGTCATAACCACAGTTTGATGTAATTGTAACTCGTAGCAAACTGTTGTCATTCGTCTCTCTCCCTAGGTTTTCTCGCTCGTCAGTCTCTCTCTCGCCTCTCTTACTTTTATACAAACACAAATGTATTTTATACATTTGTGTTTGTATAAAGCGAGAGAAAATTATATATATACATATATTTCCGTTCCCCTCTATCCCCTCTCCCAGATCTCGCTCGCCACTTTCACTCGCCTCTCTCACTTTATACAAACACAAATGTATACATTGCGTTTGTGTTTGTATAAAGAGAGAGAAAATTGTATATACAAATGCATCTATTAGCTTCCTATACACTTATGATTATACAAATATAGATCTTTCCTTGCCCAGTTTTCTTTTGCGTTTCTCTCTTTCTCGCTTTATACCAGCACAGATTATACAATTGATTCTTTTATATATGTATACCGAAATAGATTATACAATTGCTTCTTTTGTATATGTATAGTGAAATAAACATATTAATCTTCATAGCAAGCATTATGTTTGCTATGAAGCGCAATTATGCAAACTATAGCTATAGTATACAAACATGATTTCTGTGGTTCCTATATGTGAAAGTTGATCATAAAAAAATTGTGGTTGAAAAATGAGAGGAAGCTCCTCTATTTATAGTCAACAAATGGTAGTATGAACAAGTATTTTTTGTGTCTTATCTGAAATGTCATGACTTTTCCGAGAAGTCACAACCCTTTGGAAAAGTCACAACCTATTGAAAAAGTCACAACTCACAAAAAAATCACAACCCTTTGAAAAAAGTCACAACTTATCGGAAAATTCATAACTCATCGAAAAAGTCACCTTTTCGAGAAGTCACAACCCTTTGGAAAAGTCACAACTTATTGAAAAAGCCTCAACTCTTTGAAAAAGTCACAACTCATCGAAAAATCACAACCCATTGAAAAAAGTCACAACTCATAAAAAAGGTCACAACCTAAGTTAGGGATATTATAGTAATTTGACATTCAAGTTAGGAGTTCATGTTTTTAAGGTAAAATATATATATATATATTTATTTCACTTCTAATGTGGATCATATTATGTTTTGTATTTGTATCTTGTTTTTTATTACGAGATTTGTTCTTGATATACCCATCCAAAATTATTTCTACAAGAGTCACAATGTCTTTGGCATACATTCATGCTGCACTAGAACATTAAAAAGAGCTTCTGAAGACAATTTTCGCAAAATCATTACTTGCACTTTTGCAACCCAATGTGTATCGACCTGTTCTCGTCGTTATGGAAAAGCCAACGGGGAAATATTTTGGGTCAGAAAACTTTTTCGTAAACTTAGAATTTCCCAACCTAGTCTAGATTTGGGCAAAATCAGAGTCAGTATGGTCTAGGGAAATATGATAACAATTGGGTGATCTAATTATGATTTTGATAAGATAAGTAGATAGCTAAGACGTTAAGGAATCTGTACAACTTAACGGAATTGAATTCGGGGGAGTAGAACTCTCGAAACTGATCTTGCTGTGAATGGGTAGTTTATGAGTGTCATTGGTTGAAGGTGTGTTGTGAAATGGGGGTTTTGAAATTATCAAATTTGCTCACTGTTTTCGTGCAAGCCGCTAAGGCGGGATTTTCCCTCTGGGGCGGGGACCCTGTAGCGGGGTGAGGACCGTTGTGGCAGGATAGACGTGACTTAATTTGGAAATAAACCCCAAAAATGTTTTATTCTGCACTTTTCGACTTTGAGAGCAAAGGAACGACCCCAGGAGAGTTCTTGACGGTTTTTCACCATTCTTAATGCTAAAGGTAAGGTTTTAACTCCCCGAATCCATTTTTCGATCCATAGAATGTAAATTAGTGGGTAATTATTGATGGGGGAGGGTTTTGATCTGGATATTATGGTGGAAAAAGCCCTAATATGGGTATGGGGATCAAGGGTTTGACCTAGGATTGATAATATTGTTTATAATCTTGGTAAATATGTGTTTTTTATTGATCCTTGCATTATTATGATTGTTTGTAGACCAAGAACAAGCGGAACGAATCCAGAAAGGGAACAATCAAATTTCTTAGGGAATTCAAGCTTGTTTCGAGGTAGGTGATTGTTCTGATTTCATATGGTGTGATATATGTTTGTTCTTGCTTCATTTTAATGCATGTATGTATGCGAATGTTGCATTATTGATCACACTAATCGTAAATGAGGATGATTGAAGAGTTGTATGCCATGAATCATGACTTGATTGTATGATTATGAGAATGTACATTGTGATTGTGATTATGGCTTGTTGAATGGATCGGGAGTTGCATTCCGACACACTAACTAGGATCGGTTGCCACGTACCGGCATAAATATTGGAACGGATGTCACGATCTGACACACTAACTTGGAATGGGTACCACGTATCGGTACACTAACAGTTTGGGTATGGGTTCCATGAGAGGACCATTGACTTGACATAAATGTATATCTTGAGATTGTGAATATGTACGTTGTTCGTAAGCTTTAATTGATATTGTATATGTGTAACACCTCACCAAAAAGGCTTGGGGCGTGCACCAGCAGTGCGCCAGAAATGAGCCCCAGTAAAATGGGGCCTGGCGCGGCGCGCCAGGGATGCGCCCGGATCGGCATTTTTCACCAATTTTTTCATCGTTTAGCCTATTCAAGTTATTATAAAGTGTCCTAACACTTTCCATTGATTCTAACTACTCTATATGACTTCTAAACACTTAGAAATCATCCATAAACATGAATCATAACCTTGAATCCATAAATTCAAATTCAAGGAAAGTCAAGAGCCACGTCTAGGAAGTTCTCAACGTCTTTTCAAGAAGTATTTTGCAAATGCTTTTTAACTTTGTTTTAAGACTTAAGTTTTGAAATTGAGTAAAGAGTAAGAGAAACGTTCATTTTCTTTAAAATGATATACGGGAGTAAGAGTCTGTTTGGATGGGCTTTTAAGCTGGTCAAACTGACTTAAAAGTCTGTTTTTGACTTATTAGAGTGTTTGGCAATTAGCAAAGTGACTTATTTTAAGTCAAAAATGACTTATTTTAAGCCAAAAGTTAAAAGCTAGGTGAGGAGAGCTTCTTTTTTTTTTTAAACTTAAAAGCCCTTTTATGTTGACCAAGTATATTACTCTTTTGCCCTTAATTCTTTTATACAATTTCCAAATTGCCCATATAGAATTATTATTATTATTATTATTATTATTATTATTATTATTATTATTTTATTTTATTATTTTATTATTTTATTATTATTATTATTATTATTTTTTATTTTTTTTATTACTATTATTATTATTTTATTATTATTGTTATGTTTATTATTATTATTATATAATATAATAATAATTATT
>JAJOOR010030215.1:0-16811 GCA_036250505.1 Solanum acaule | reverse complement strand
AAAATAAAATAAAAATTAAATTTGAAATATTTTTCAAAAACATTTTTTTTGGGGGTAGGGGTGGTAGGGGTTGGCGAGGTAAAAAAATCTTAAAATTTGAAATATTTAGCGGTGAGATAAAAATTGCCACAGTTATATTTAGCTTTTGTGGCGACTATATTGACATCCTACCTTTAATTTAGCAGCGACTTGGGTCAAAATGTGTGTTGTAAAAGTTTTTTTTCTAGCATACTCACTTATCTTTGGCGGTAAAAAATAATAACGGTACAGATGTGTGTTTATTGCGGTGAGTTTCTTGATGTTGTCACAAATAACCTTTAGTTAAGGAAGTACTAGCGGTATGTACTTGAACATATAAATAAATTGAGTTTTGTAAAGTGATCCTCAAGATAGGAAAATATATTATATGTTAGTTATTACCCAATAAATTTTTTTCACTACCCGTCCAAAATTATATTGCATATAATAATATTACTTATCGTATTAAAAAAAATATACCACATAAGTTAAGACATTAAAATAATATCATGCAATGGTGCACTCATGGTCTAAAATTCCTAGTGGACCCAAACCTAATAGTTTGTTTGGTAAAAATTGAATTATGTTTTGACTTTTGACACACTAATGAAATTGTGTACTTGAATAGATAAATAAATTGTGTTTTGCAAAGTGATCCTCAAGAAAGGAAATATATCTAAGCCAATTTTTACCCAATAATTCCTTTTGTGCACTACCTGTCCAAAATTCTAGCTCAAAAACCACACTTGCTCAAATTGCTATATATACCATGGCAATTATTCCCAGCCCTTTTGTAATTTCATTGAGAAGAAATAAGCTTGAAGTGAATGATAGTTCCACAAAATAAAACACCTCATGAAATGTTACATCTTTCAGATATAGATGATCAAGAAAGTCTTCGTATTCAAATGCCGATATTGATGTTTTACAAATACAATTCTTCAATGGAAGGGAAAGATCCTGCAAAAATCATAAAAGATGGATTATCTAATACACTTGTTTTTTACTATCCATTAGCTGGTAGGATAGTTGAAGGACCTAATAGGAAGCTCATGGTAAATTGTAATAGTGAAGGAATCATGTTTATTGAAGCCGATGCTAATGTGGAGCTTGAGAAATTAGGAGACGCTATAATACCACCATGTCCATACATTGAAGAGCTACTATATAATGAGCCAGGATCTGATGGGATTATTGGTTGTACATTGATGTTAGTTCAGGTAATCAATCAATATTTTATTTTATATATATATGATTATTTATAATCAGAACTCTATAAATGTTGCTAAAGACCTTAGCGACTATAGATCTAATGACATTATACTCAATTGCTGCTAAATATTTTTATGACAATGTTAGGAAGATCTATTGCAACAAAATATCTCTTTTGTTGTAGTGATACCTCTTTCAATTCGGGTTGCTTGATATTACATCTAACCATCATTATAAACTAAATACACATTTATCAACCCACGACTTTGGTCCTTTGGTAATGGTGTGGTGTGTGATGTGTCTGTTAGACATGATGTAGATAGTAAAATTCGCATAGAGAAAATAATAATCAAGGCCGAAAATTATGCAATAATCGTATTTATTGATTTTAGAATATGAGTGTTACAATAGCTATTATTCCTCTGATTTGTCTTTTCAGATATAAATTTAAGGGATCCTGAGCTTGATCTTGAATCTTGAATTTGTTCTTGATCATGGATTCAAGGGCTTCTAGGCTTGTTCTTGAATCTTTGTTGAACTTGAACTTGATCTTGAATTCAAGGGCTTATGAGCTTGATCTTGAATTTTGAATTTGTTCTTGAACTTGATCTTGGATTCAAGGGGTTTGGAGCTTATTCTTGAATATTTGATGAACTTTAAATATATCTTGATCTTGATCTTGACTTATACTTGAATTCAAGGGCCATAAAGCTTTTTCTTGAATCTTTGATGAACTTGAAATAATCTTGATTTTGACTTAGAATTGAATTCAAGGGATTCGAGCTTGTTCTTGAAACTTGTAGTCATGATCTTTATTTATTGATTTGATGAACTTGATAGGGGCTTGAACTTGGTGATCTTGATCTTGACTTTTACTTGCAGGATTCAAGGGATTTGGAGCTTGTTCTTGAATCTGGTGGTCTTGATCTTGATCGTTTTGAACTCGAATGCATGAATTCTTGAACTTGTAGCTTGTAGAGAAATCTACGATTTTTGATCCACAAGCTCTCTCTAGCTTCTTGTTTTTTTTTTTTTGAATAATGAGGACCTTTATTTATAGTTGTGGAATAGAGGAGTTATGATGAGAATGGGTTTCCCTTCGTCCAAATAGATTTAAGTGACATGTCACATGAGTTTTACGAAGTGGGCTTGTCATTTTGACAATTGACCTAATCCTATTGATTTTTTTGTTTGACTTGGCGTGCCATGTCATTTGACATGTGGCACCAAACTGGGCCTCTAGAATGAGATGACATTGGGCTTAACAAACTGGACTCATCTATTGTAGCCCAAATTAATTAATTTGAACTTTAATTAAATCCATATTTATTGAACTTTAAATAATTGACCAAATTATATTAATCATAACATTTATATGAACTAATATATTAATGAATTTAATATAATCTGAATCATTTTATCAATTTATATTTAATAAATTTTAAATGTCCCCTTCTTCAAATCTTGTCAAAATATTTTATTTTTTCAAGACTAGACTTGAAGTATTTACTTACCCAATCGAAACACTTTAGATTTGAATTACATATTATCATCATTTCTTCAATTTGGATGGGGTTGACTTTCTTGAGCATTTAATGCTTAAGCCCCTACCCTTACATTATATAAAGTGTGATAACGCCACCACCTCTTCTTATTAGAAGAATATAACTGATGGAGAAGGGGAAAGCCACCCATGCAACTCTATTAAAGGACATCTCTTTTAGTTTGTGAACATTAACTCTGCTCTGTTGGCAAGTAAGTTATTTCTTTCTTTATTTGCGTCTGCTTTTGTTTATCTTGTCCTTTTCTTCATGTGTGTAAGATATTTCTCCACCCTTTACTTTTGCTTTTTTTTAGTCAATGGAATTGATATTTGTTTTATGGATGGCATGAGATGGAGAGTTTTATCATAACACCAAAAATTGATTTTAGGTATGAAGTGATGTGTTTAACATTTTCGCCTTGAGATCACTAATTTGATTTTTTATTGAGATCCTGAATACTTGATTATAAGATTTGAAGGACTGTGTTTAACGTTTCCGTCTTGAGATCACTAATTTTAGGATTTATAAGATCTCAAATACTTAAGTATAAGGTGTGAAAGGATGTGTTTAAATGTCTCCGGCTTGAGATTATTAATTTGAGTCTTTATGAGATCTCAAATACTTAAGCATAAGGTGTGAAGGGATGTGTTTAATATCCCCGACTTGAGATTATTAATTTGAGGTTTTATGAGATCTCAAATACTTAAGCATAAGGTGTGAAGGGATGTGTTTAATGTCCCCGACTTGAGATTATTAATTTGAGGTTTTATGAGATCTCAAATACCTAAGCATAAGGTGTGAAGGGATGTGTTTAATATCTCTGCCTTGAGATTATTAATTTGAGGCTTTATGAGATCCCAAATACTTAAGCATAGGGTGTGAAATGATGTTTAAACTAGTATCAGATTAATTCACAATTATTAAATTTATTTATTTATTAATTTTTATAAAAAGATAAATTTTACACATTCATATGTTATAAAAAGTCTTAACTATTTAGCAAATAGTTAAACTATTCAGCTATAGATTTTAAACATCGCTATTTAAATATTGCATAATTTGTGACAAAATTATTTTGTCACTAAATCACCGGTTTATTAGAGACAATAAAGTGATTGCCACTAATTGTTTATATTGTTAGAGACAAAAAACAAAGGTCACAATTAAATATAAAAATTTGTGGCTAAATCTTACAACATTTAACTACGAATTTTAATTTGTCACTAATGCAACAACTTATTTTTTATGACAAAAAATTTTCATATCCAAAATTGTAACCAATTTTAAGACAAATAAAAGTTTGTCACAAATTGGATCCTGTATTACCGACAAAATAATTTGTCACTAATAGCTTAAAAGTCGTTACTAGTGGTACTTAGTAAATGACGTAAAATTATTTTTTGGTGCTAAATTTTCATGGACAAAACTTCACTACGAAATTGTCACTAAAAATATGTTGCTCATGCATGTAAATACGAAATATTTTTTTTGGTCACAAAAGGTGAATATTTAATGATGAATTTTGTGCTTGCTTAATAATTTCGTAGCTTATTTTTAATGCTGCAAGAGAAGCCCTCGAGCAAGCTCTATCCGGAAATAAAGAGGATGACTTCAAGAGTGAAGACTCTGTGGATCTCTCAAATGCTCCATATGCACTTCCTCTGTCCTGATTCCTTGTAGTTATGTTTTCAAGAACTTTTAAGCCTTCGAGCCCCTCTAATCAATTTCTATTTCATTTTCTAGGGCTTTTTTGTGCCCTAAATCTCATCAGTTTCATTGTGACTGAATGTTGAAATTTCAGAATCATTTTTTATGGTTACAAGTGGCAAATCTTAATGTTGAAACCATTTTAAATAACCGGAGTTTATTTAACTCCATTGCCTTCTCCTAATACATTTTTCTTGGTCATTCAATTAATTTAAAAAATGTTTCATTTTAAACTAACTTTTGTTTCTTTTGATCCGACGAGAAGGCTAAATAATTCTTTAATATGTTATTAGCCTCGGTTAAAGATGGTTAAGTAGAAGCATCCGTGTTTCTAGTTAACTGAGATTCTGAATAACAAAAATTGCATACCATGCTAACGTATTGCATCTTTGGTTGGATATCTAGGCATCTCCAATTGAGATGATTTCTTCCCATCTATGTAAGATTTGGTATGTAGGAATCTTAGCCCAACTATTAGGATGTTAGTCTCATGAGACTAGTTCCCTAGTCTGTGGCACGTAATATCCCCAACTAAAAGGGATATTGTTCAAATAATTTTTAATGTCCTTTATGTTCTTGAGTTGAAGTCAAATTTGTTGAGTCTTGGTCTGTTGCAAGAGAAGGGGTATGAAATTGTAATTAAAAATGGAATTTGTCAGATTCAAGATGACAACTTAGGCTTAATTGCTCAAGTTAAAATGATTGCAAACGGAATGTTTTCTCTCTATCTCAATAATATACGACAATCATGCTTCTTAGCTAAACAAGGATATTATGATTGACAAAGGCATTTTCATTTTGGGTATCTTATTTTCGCTGGATTACAGACCTTGCAACAGAAGAATATGGTGATTGGTCTTCCTCAAATTTCAGCTCCATTTGAAATTTGTGAAGAGTGTGTTGTTAGACAAGCAGTCTCGAAACTCTTTTCCACAAAGGGGGTTCATGGAGAGCAAAGAAGGCACTGGCACTTGTCCATTCCGATATTTGTGGACCGATAACACCATCTAAAATGGAGGTAAAAGCTATATAATTACATTCATTGATGATTTTACTCGGAAATGTTGGGTATACTTTTGCAGGTGAAATCTGAAGCTTTGTATCAATAAAATCACTCAATTTAGACTTTTATATCAATAAAATCACTCACCCAAATTTATCACTAAAATAAATTGACATAACAAAATAAATTATTTTTATGTCAGGTTCATGATTAAAATTATAAATAAATAGCTCAAAAATTACTATTTCATTATAAAATCATATATATATTACTATAAGTGGGAAGAGTTTAACCCCAAAGTTGATTTATCATTTTAACCCTACAGTTTTAATAAATATTAATTTATTATAAATTAAATTTGCTGATAATCTCAGACCTAATTTAATTCTCCAGAAACATACAATTGTTGTTCAGCCTCATCGATCACGGTAATAGAAACGTATAGTTACTGCTCAACCTCCTCGATCACTGCGACAAACCTTTTCGGATGCTCAAGTTCAGCTGATCATAAACCTTTTCAGATACTTCACTCATCTATATAAATGTCTCCAATAACATGTTATTGTCCATTAATCTGTTACTCTTTTCTGTGCTCAATCAAATACATCATTGTGAGGTAAAAAAAATTTCTCCTCTTTATTTATCAAGAGCTGCTCTGTTTTCCCTGTTTAGTGTGTATGTCTTTTTCTAGCTTATTTCATTTCATTGTCTTTATCATGAGTCGCTAACTGTTCTAAAGCTGGAGTCTTTGTTGTGGAAGCATCGTCTGAATGCACTTTTTATTGAATATTTGATATAGTAGTTTAAATAGGATATGTAATGGTTGAATATGTGTAAGACAGTATTAACATTTTCCCCGTAAGTCTAAATAGATAAAATGATATTGTTTATAGCAAACATGGATTCTCAGAGAGATAAGTTTCAGGAGTATGAGTCAAGTGTGGAATACTGTGTAGCTTTGCTTTATATTTTCCATTTTCTATGATTGATGGGCAATTTCAGATCCTATTCCTCTGTTTGCACCAGTAACGACCAGTGTCGGAGCCAGCTTGTACTATGGGGTTCAACCCCCTTCGGCGAAAAATTATATTATTTATACATGGTTGAAATAATTTTTTTTTATATATATAGTAGATATTGAAGCCTCTTCGGCTACTTCGTATGTCTAATTCTACAGTTTTTGAACCCTCTTATTAAAATTTATGGCTTCACCACTGGTAATGACAGCGAGTGTCATTTGACCACCATCTGTAAATCATCTGACGTCTATAAGTGTAATGCTCAGAAACAACATCCTAAAGTACAAATTTTAACCAGATGAACCATATTCCATATCAATAGTTATGCTGTTGAAATGGTGATTATATTTTCCATTTTCTATCGTATCGGCGATGTGGCAGAAGAAATACTCAATGAGTAAATTATTAATCAGATAACTGGTCATAATTGGTGAATTGTGAGCTAATATCTCAAAAGGTCACTCAACTTTGTGAATTTATCTAATAAAGTCATTGAACTTTGTTTTGTATCAATAAAATCACTCAACTTAGACTTTTGTATCAATAAAATCACTCAACTAAATTTATCATTATAAAAATAAAATTGACATGACAAAATAAATTACTATATCGTGATCATAATTAAAATAATAAATAAATATCTTAAAATTACTATTTTATTAAAGAATAACTAAATAAAAGATAAATGACAATATTTTCTTTCATAACTTTTTTGTTTTTCTTCGTTATCATTGTCGACTCTGAAATCGGGATTCAGAGAGAACCCCAAACCAATTAACCATTATAAGATGAAAATAACAATTTTAATTATGTTTTCTTGTATTCGCATTCCCATTGGTGCACGTACAAAGTTTGAGACGTTTGATGGACTAAATGAGAGAAAAATTTAAAGTACTGTGATGCAGTGTTTTTTGTTCGAGTATTTTTTATTCCTACAGAGAAATATTAGTAGGCGAGATTTTGTTTCAAAAAGATGTATTTAAAGTTAAATTGAAAACAAGTCTTTGAAAGTTAAATTTGTACTTTAATATTTCAAAATCGTCATTCATCTTTATTATTTAATTTTATAATGAAATAGTAATTTTGAGCTATTTATTTATAATTTTAATCATGAACCTGACATAAAAATAATTTATTTTGTTATGTCAATTTATGTTAGTGATAAATTTAGGTGAGTGATTTTATTGATATAAAAGTCTAAGTTGAGTGATTTTATTGATACAAAACAAAATTTAATGACTTTACTAGATAAATTTCCAAAGTTGAGTGACCTTTTGAGATATTAGCATGGAATGGTGCACATTTAGAATTTTATCTAAAAGTAAAAGTAGTCCATTTTTACTGATTGAATATAAGTTTTATGTGTTGAAATATTCGACATTGTGAGTGTTCTAATAAAAGAAATTTGATTGCAATTTTGCTCTATGATTAGTTGGATATCTACCCTATATCCCACTTGTGGGACTACACTAGGTATGTTGTTGTTCATTAGTTAGATATCTAGAAGATCCTTCATGTAAATAACATTATAGACACCAAGTAACGTGGAATATTTTCCTTTTATGATGTTGAGTTAAGTTTTTCGAGTCTGCTTTTTGTAAATATTCCCTACCAAATGGGTTAGCTATGATGACTTAGTAAGTGGATAGATGACTGATAGAAGTTGCCTCTGTATGGTATATCTGATCCTGGGGGATTCAAATTTTTGCAGGCATAGAAACTTAGGGAAGACGGAGGATTCTAGAAACAGGGGGAGAGCTAGGGTGTTGGTTATGGATTTGTCCGAATCCAATAACTTTGGTTCATACATTGTATTTGTCTTAAGAAATTCATCGAATATACCTAAATTATTGATTTAGAACCATGTAACTTAAAAGATGATAATGTCACACCCATAAGCCTCTATATTGACACTTAGATTTGCTTAATAGTGCTGATTCAAAAATTGACCTTTTTTATGCTTATTAAGAGTATGTCCATCTTATTGCGATTTTGTTATGATAATTGAGAAAAGTAGATTATTTACTGTGGTTAGAGTAGTGGTGGAGCTAAGCAGGTTAAAACAATGATTAAAATTACAAATATACACCAATTTCAGTATATGGGACACTTGGCCACTTAGATATGTGATTCTCAGATTGTGTTGTTCTTGCTTGTCAGAGTGAATTATCCGTCAATTTTTTTTGCTTTGCCGACTTTAGATTAATAGGGTAAATTCTATAAAGCAACACAACATGACAGGAGCTTAACAAAAAGGAGGTAGTTAACTATGTAGTGGATAGAGTTACCTAGCGTATATGTTCGTGCGAGGTAGTAGGTACCCCGTGAAATTAGTCAAGGTGCACGTTAGCTGGTTGGACACGACAATAATAAAAGAGAGAAAGAACAGAACTTATGGAAATTAAGGAACTACTAAAAAGTAGCCACACCTAAACACAACAATCTCACAGAAAAATGGTAACTGTATGGTCTGGGAGCTGTAGCTTACATGCGTTTAGCTTTAACATTTTATCAAAAATCTTCCAGATAACCCATCTTCAATAGTAAAAGAGACTGAAGTTAACCCCAACACTTCACAGGATTACACTCACTGGTGTAAGAACATATGGTACATTTGTTAAAGAAATAGTATGTTTTGATTATTATTGCTTTGTCTCTATTGTTGTAATATATTGGAATACTCAGCTTTTCTTGGCTACTTCTACGCATAGACGCGCAAGTGGTGTATAATCTGTTTAAATGCTTTCACAACTTGGCCTTTGCTATTACTTTTTTTATAAAAGAAAAATAGGTATGGTAATGAGAATCAATTATTAGGCAAGTAAACATATCACCTAAGTACTTGCACAACATTAGAAGGATGAACAAAATAAAGCTATTCCCATAACAAGTCCAAAGATTGTCAACCAAAGACTTCTCCGTTTATAAGTCATTTCGTTTGTAATACTTCCATTACAATAATTTGTTTCTTTTTTATTAATTTATTTCGATTTGAAATTACATTTACTATCTCTTCATGATGTAATACTTTTAACAGGTTTCTTGCTTTCGGCACCACCCAAATTGAGAACATTTCTCCACCTTGTATTTACTTACTTCAATTAACGTGATATTTATACTATTGTTAGTTGAAGTCGCTTGCTTTTAAAATTAAAAAAATAAGAATTAGTAAATGCTTGGTGAATTTTATATTCTTGACCATCTTTTTTGTTTGATCTAAAACATACTAATTAGATAGAAATAAATCACATTTACATCACGAATATATATTGTATTAGTACATCCTAGCTACTATAGCCATACAATGACAAGTGTGGAAGAGCTCGAGAAACAATGCCAACCTATTAGAAAGTTGAAGAAATATGCAACATAATGGGTAATTAAAGTCTTAGTCATTCGACAGAGCTTAACAAAAGAGTACAAAAATGCAAATGGTGAAGATCAACTAATATTCGTCGATGAAGAGGTACCTCTATTTAAATTTTATATTATATTCATTACTTAATATGTTGACTTCTTTTGAAAGTCTAATGATTATGAGTCTTACCACAGGGAACAAAAATACAAACAACTCTTTCCAACAAAGATGTTCATGCATGGAGCACCTCTTTTCAACTTAATCAAAGTTACTACATTATAAATGGAAAGGTAAATGGAGTTGGGCCAAACTTCTCATCTATGCATAAGGACCTCGAAGTAGCATTCATGAACAACACAGAGGTCGTTGAGGACATAAATCAATTTAAGATTCAACAATGTTCAAATGGATTTATTTCCTTCGATGAAGCTGAAAAAATGACTAATGGGCCTTTGTTTGGTAAATTTGACTACATGTTTGTTGTGTATTACATCCATAAACAAAATATGTTTTTAATAATACATTTTTTCTTTTAGATGTGGTTTGTATTTTACTCAAAGTAAATCACTAAATGGAGAAGGACGTAGTATAAGGCGAAAAGTAATTGTTACAAACGAAAAGATATCCTTTTTTTTACATATATAGGTATGATCGAAAAGTCATGACTTTATGGGGAGATATCTATGTCCACAACAAAAGTACTTGTCCTAACAGAGCAACCGAACGCAAAAATGGAACATGCACAAAGAACATCGTCTATAAGGAAGCTTTAGGTATGATAACCTCATATTCATATATGTCCATTGTAACACAAATAGTGAACTATTTACAAATCGTACAGTCCTAACAACATTACATTGCTTCAAATCTCAAGTTTAGAAGACACAGACACACCTATGCAAACATAATCGATTCTTCATCGACCCACACTCCTCAATGCGTTCATGTCATATTCAGGATAATTCATTGAGTTCCTCAATCCTTTCACAAAAATAGTTATATTTAACCCAATATTGTTCACACTAAGAACATTAGGAACAACAAGAAAGCAGACACTCCATGCTCTATTCTATTGTCTCTTATATTGTTTCTTTATGGTTTAATTTTTAAGTTTCTTGTTTGTTGATATTGTTTCATTTTAATGTTTTAATATTATTATTATTCATAATTTACAGTACTTTCATGCTTCATATTAAGTTGAGACTATTTAACACAATGTACATTTCTACTACATCAATAATATTGCACACACTCATGACAAGACTGCTTTAGAAATGTCTCTCAAGAAAATGAGACAACTTAGCATGGCTCACACGTGCAACGCACGTGTCCATGACTAGTAAAATAATAAAGATGAATGACAATTTTGAAATATTAAAATACAAATTTAACTTTCATGTACTTGTTTTCAATTTAACTTTAAATACATCTTTTTGAAAAAATTCTCGCCAACTAATATTTCTCGGTAGGAATAAAAAATACTCGAACAAAAAACATTGTATCACGTATCACAGTTACTTTAAATTTTTTCTCTCATTTAGTCCATCAAACGTCTCAAATTTTGTACGTGTACTAATGGGAATGTGAATACAAGAAAAAATAATTAAAATTGTTGTTTTCATCTTATAATGGGTAATTGGTTTGGGGGTTCTCTCTTAATCCTGATTTCAGAGTCGACGATGATAACGAAGAAAAAATAAAAAATTATGAAAGAACATATTGCCATTTATCTTTTATTATTTATTCTATAGTGAAATAGTAATTTTAAGGTATTTATTTATTATTCTAATTATGATCATGGTATAATAATTTATTTTTTCATGTCAATTTTATTTTTATAATGATAAATTTAGTTGAGTGACTTTATTGATACAAAAGTCTAAGTTGAGTGATGTTATTGATACAAAAATCTAAGTTGAGTGATTTTATTGATACAAAACAAAGTTTAATGACTTTGTTAGATAAATTCACAAAGTTGAGTGACATTTTAAGATATTAACTCTGAAAATGTTCAAGATAGCAATCACGGAAGTTCTGAAACTTCACCTGTTATGGATGAGCAGAGAGAAACTGTAGCTGATCCACGTGCCCCTCCTGCTCGAAGAAGGCCAACATGGATGACAGATTACGAGGTAAAAGGAATTGATCAATCCGAAGATCCTCTCACTCATTTTGCTCTTTTCATATTGTGATCCAATAAATTTTGAAAATGCTGTCAAAGATGAAAAATGGCATAAGGCATTGGATGATGAAATCGCAGCAATAAAAAAATATACATGGGAGCTTGCTGATCTACCAAAAGGACACAAAATGATTGGAGTAAAATGGGTCTACAAAATTAAACTGAAGGAAAATGGGGAGATTGACAAGTACAAGCAGAGGCGAATCTAGAATTTCAAAAAGACGGGTGCACCATTGTCAGGGATGGCTCTATCCCTTTAAGAAAAAAGGCAACTAATTTAGGCTTTCAAATTTGAGGGGCCTTATTTATTTTAGCAATAATAAATATAGGTTTTTCATAAGAAAAATATTAAATACATTTGCAAAATAAATAAATTTTATTATAAGAAAAAGTGATTAGAAGAAGTTTAAAAAAGGCTGAACGCAGAAACTCTTTTGTGAATAAAACAAAATGCAAGGTTGTGAAAATGCGGCATCTGGGAATCGATCCCTCAACCTCAAAGTGGAAAACTGACACTCAAACCAGTGAACCATCCAGTTGTTTGTGTTCATGGGTTCCTTCAGTTGCTATTTGATATATTTTAAGAATTATACAAGTAATACATCGAGTTTTGTCGGATGACCACGGGTTCAAGTGACCCATTTTTTAAGCTTAAATTCGCCCTTGAATACAAGGCGCGGTTGGTAGCGAAAGGCTACAAACAAGAATCAGGAGTGGATTGCAAAGATGTTTTTACTCCTGTTTTCAGAATTTACACGATCAGATTGGTGATTGCATTGGCTGCTCAAAATTCATGGCCCGTCTTCCAATTGGATGTGAAATCAGCCTTCCCACATGAAGACTTGCAAGAACAAGTATTTGTTGAACAACCTCCTGAGTATGTTAAGATTTGTGAAGAGCATAAAGTTTACAGATTAAAGATGGCTCTATATGGACTAAAATAAGCTCCTAGAGCTTGGTATAGTTGTATTGATGCCTGTTTCAAAAGGAAGGTTTTCAAAAATGTCCATATGAGCATACTATTTACACAAAGTATGAAGATGGAGGGAAAATATTGATTGTATGCTTATATGTAGATGATCTGATTTATACGGGAAATGATAGTGTCATGTTTGAAAGGTTTAAAAGATCTATGATGCTTGAGTTTGATATGTCTGATCTTGGAAGATCACATTACTTTCTTGGCAAAGAAATAGTGCAATCAGTTGATGGTATATTTATTTCTCAAAAGAAGTTTGTGCGAGAAACTTATACAGGTTTCGCATGAGCAATTGCAATCCTGTTAGATATTTGCTTGAAGCATACAAAGGATATTGGAGAGAAAAAGGTCGATAGCACTTTTTTCGAACAAATTGTGAGAAGTGTGATGTACTTGACAACAACTAGGCCAGACATCCATATGTCGTAAGTCTCATTAGGAGATTTATGGAGAATCCAAAAGAATTGCATCTTCTGGCTGCAAAGAGGATCCTTCGGCACTTACAAGGTATCATAGATTTTGGATTATTCTATAAAAATGGTGAAATTGCAGATTTGATTGCGTTCTCTAATAGTGGTATTCTGGAGATGTAGATGATCGGATGAATACTTCAGGTTATGCTTTTATACTGAGTTCATGTGCTGTCTCATGGCCATCAAAGAAGCACCCAATCGTCACTTTGTCAATAACTGAAGCTGAATTTGTTGTTGCGACTGTATGTGTGTCACATGCTATTTGGCTGAGAAATATTCTTACTCAGCTAAACTTCAAGCAACAAGAAGCAACAACAATTTATTGCGACAACAGTTCTGCCATAAAGTTATCCAGATATCTAGTTTTACATGGGAGAAGCAAGCATATTGATGTATGGTTTCACTTCTTGAGTAATTGATTTTATGTTTTGCAGAAGTGAAGACCATATGGCTAACATATTCACTAAACCCCTCAAATATGCATCATTTGTGAAGCTTAGAGAATTACTCGGAGTTCATACTTTTGTGGATCTAGCTTCAGAAAAATAAACCGAAAGTCTTCAATTTAAGAGAGGGAATGTCAAGTATTTATCAGCTGTGTTTGTTACAACTGTTAGTGGACTAAACAATTACTTTCTAGTTGTTGTTTCTCAGAGAAACGTGTTTTTTGTAGTTCCAAGCTTTTAGGTATCAATTATTGGTTCTAGTTAAGTTATTTCCTTTTCTTTAGGAGTGGGAGAAGGTTGTTTGTTGCTTGGTTTATCTATTTAAGAGTCTTGTAATTTGGTTTCATCTACAGCAAAAATATAAAGTTCTCTTTGCCTTCAATATTTCTCTCTGTTTTCTTGTTAATTTTCTTAACAGTTCATACTTGCTTTATCTTTGGAGCTATGTCGGCCTATGCCTATTGAGTACCACTTGTTGATACTCATACTACACTTCTGCACCTTACAGATCATAGTACGAGTTCTCACCTTGATTTGGATCTCGTGCGGAGTAGCTTCTAGGATTCGAACACTATGGTGAGCTCCTGGCATTCAAAGTTGTTGATCTCCCTCTATGTTGGCTAGGACTAGT
Source organism: Solanum acaule (assembly GCA_036250505.1). Taxonomy (NCBI): domain Eukaryota; kingdom Viridiplantae; phylum Streptophyta; class Magnoliopsida; order Solanales; family Solanaceae; genus Solanum; species Solanum acaule. Next base: position 2,239 of record JAJOOR010030215.1, on the reverse strand, counting down.
CTTTATTTTTCTTTCGGACACAGTTCTATATTTATTGAATTTGAAAAGCCTTGTACTACTGTGTTTGACTAGATATTTGATTACTAAGTAATGTCAGGTTTTGAGATGGTTTTGTTGTATTTTTATTTGTTTACTTCCCTTTCCCCTCCTTGTAATTGTCCCCGACCCTTTGTGTGTTCTTCCGTGTGATAGCCGTTGCTTCTGATTCCGAGCTATGAATTAGGCTTATTACTAATAACATGTGGTTGATGCCATTATACCTAAGAAATCAAATCATGACACAAGTTGATGAAAAACTAACAAAGAGCCATTTTCTCATACTTTTAAAAGCCTAAAAGGACATGTGACAATTAATATAAAATCTTCCATTTATAATCCTCTCCTGCCGAAATAGGCATGCTCTTGTAGGTATTAGGCAAAGGAAATTAAACAAAAATATATAACATTGTAAATCGGTCAAAAAAGTCAAATCATTAAAATTAAGTTTTAAAGTCAAATGGTTATCGATTGTGATTCTCTTACCCGTATGAGGAAAGTAGTGAACAAAATCTCTGAGCCGAAAATCTTTGTTAAGTTATTCACTTATTTGATAAAAATGATTTTTACGATAACATATGTACGTATTGCTCCCCCAACTCCATATAGAGGGTTCCATAAAGATTTCGCAAAAAAATTGTCTGGAAGTCATATCATAAAAATATTCATGGGCTAACACAAATGAAAAACCGAAAAAATCGCTTAACTTCTGTAAATTGGCCCTGAAATGCCCAAAATTAATCTAAAATGGTGAGACTGTCTGTACTTCTCCCCCAACTCACTACAGAGGGTTCCATGAAGGTTTCGCAAAAAATTAATATGAAAGCCATATGACAAAATATTCACGGGCTAACACATATGAAAAATTGAGAAAATTGCCTTATTCATGTAAATTGGCCCCTAAATGTCCAAAAACTACTCTAAAATGGTTAGACTGTACGTACTACTCCCCAACTCACTATGAAAGGTTTCATAAAGGTTTTGCAGAATATTCATCCAGAAGACATATCACCAAAATATACATAGGCTAATACACACAAAAACTAAGAAAATCGTCTAATTCTTGTAAATTGGCTCCTAAATGACCAAAAATCACTCTAGAAATGTTGAGACTCTATGTACTGGTCCCTCAATTCCCTATAGAGGGTTCCATAAAAGTTTCGCTAAAAATTCATCCGAAAGCCAAATTACCAAAATATTTATGGGCTAACATGTATGAAAAACTGAGAAAATCACCTAATTCCAATATTTAACCCCAAAATACTGAAAAATCACTCAAAATGGTGAGAATTTTCATTTATGTATTCACTAAATATCTCAACAAAATTAAGAATCATGTATTTGTACACCTCAATCATATATCATATCATATATATATATATATATATATATATAAAAGAGAACCCTAGGCTCGCTTACGTGGCGCCACAAACAAGGATTCCCTTTTAATTTATATATTTACAAAACTAGCCTTCCCCTTTCATTAAAAGTTGCGACTTTAATGAAAAGTTGCGACTTATATGAAAAGTTGCGACTTTTATGAAAAGTTGTAACTTCTATGAAGAGTTGCGACTTTTATGAAAAGTTGTGTCTTTTATGAAAGGTTATGACCTTTCCGAAGGGTTGTTACTTTTCCAAAGAGTTGTGACCTTTCTGATAAGGCACAATAAACATTTGTTCATACTACCCTTTGTTGTCTAGCTATAAATGTTATGCCCCGAGCCTACACCCCGGACGTGGCTGACACTCGAGAACCATTGTTGGCCCCAAGCGAATCCTTTGCCTGGCTTACTTAACTCAGAGGAAGACTCTAAGCATGATTACAATGATCAAATGAACTTACTCAAATAACTTCATAACTTAGAATGTTAAAAGAATTAAACATTCAACTTGGCCAAAAATGGCAACCTAAGTCTTAACATAAGATAAAATGAGAAGACTAAAGAACTAACGACTAACTGTCTATGTCACGCCCCGAGCCTACACCCTGGGTGGGACCGGCACTCGGAGACCATTGCTGGCCCCAAGCGAACCCTTGGCCTGGCTTTCTTAACTCGGCGGAAACCTACTCAACAGAATAACTCAAAGCAATGCAATATTGCAAAACAACTTAACTTATAAAATATAGCCATAAGGCAACCCGAATCTCAAAAATAGAATATTTACACATATAAATATATAGATAAGAGACTCGAAACCAGCT
>JAJOOR010030213.1:0-12127 GCA_036250505.1 Solanum acaule | reverse complement strand
TGTGAACGTTAGAAATCTTGAATTATTGTAGGATTTTAGAACTTTAAGTTGTGAACTTTAGAGAACTTGAATTTTTGTAGGATTTTAGAACTTTAGGTTGTGAAACGTTAGAAATCTTGAATTATTGTAGAATTTTAGAACTTTAAGCTATGAATTTTAGAAAACTTGAATTTTTGTAGTATTTTAGAACTTTAAGTTGTGAACTTTAGAGAACTTGAATTATTGTGGGATTTTAGAACTTTAGGTTGTGAACTTTAGAAATCTTGAATTATTTTAGGATTTTAGAACTTTAGGTTGTGAACTTTAGAAATCTTGAAATACTGTGGGATTTTATAACTTTAAGTTGTGAACTTTAGAAATCTTGAATTATTGTAGGATTTTAAACTTTAGGTTGTTGATTATTAACATTTCAAAATCACTTCATCCAATTCTAAGCTTCAACGGTTGTTAATTAGTATAATAACCCAACTAAATGAGTTGGGGTTGAATCCCACAGGGAGTGGTATGTGTTTAAGATTCAAGAGTAAAGTACGAATATGTTCAAATAAGCCATAGGAATAGACATTATCGAATAAAAACATAATTCAAGTTAGGGGTGACACGAATGCCAAATAAGGGGTTTTTGGTTTTCAATTATCAACTACAGCAGCAGCAAATAACACAAAGATAACAATAATGAGATGGGTTCTTGGGATGCGATTTGATTATAGACTAATGTAGACAAATGGGTAATTGCAACTGTTAGAAAATAGCTGTAAATTAGTGAATAGGCTAGATTATAGAGGAGGTAAACTTTCTCTTGAACAATTTACCCTGAATCAAGTCAATTTCTCTCGAACATCGATTAGCATGCAAAATAAGAACAGCCTACACCTTAGTCCATTCACTCTCTCGAGCTGCATGTATGGAAAAGAACTTAGGATTCACTCTCTCGAGCTGAACCCATGACAACCCAATACCCACAGGCCATAAATTCAGTAATCTTGGTTTTAAAACCTCTCTCTCGAGCAAGCTAAAAACACGAAGGTAGAACTGCATTTACAACTACAATTCTTTAAATTGAACCACAATTACTGATTGAAATCACTTCTAAACTGCATTTAAACTAACAATTAGCAATACACATAAACTAAATAAGCCCATAATCACACCCCAAGAATTGGCGTTTTAGCTAGACATTATAAAAAGATAAAAATTGTTGCCAAATTGTGTTTCCATCAACTGGGTAAGATTAATTTCGTCTTTACAAAGGTCCAAATTGAAGAATCTCAAAGACCCACTTCCAATTTCTCAAAAAATGGAAAACTTCAATTCTTCAAAGCTAAGGAAAACTTGTCTCCAAACTCAGAGTTCAAGTTGAAAATTCTAATTATCCAAAATATATGATTGAAAGCTCCTAGATTAAATGTTCAAAAATGTATTTATAGTCGCCAAAAATATGCTGCAAAGGGCAATTTGGCGCCGTAAGTTGGGCTCGCCGATCAACTCAGAGATCCACCCTTTGGTCCATTCCATCTCCTTCTTGCATTGGCCTTCAGCATCCTCCAGGTCTATAACTTTGGGCGATCTAACACTCCATTGCGGAACCACTCGGCGATCAGCCGACTGCTCCTTTCTCTCACCAACTTGACTTTCTCTTTCAGGGTTTGGCACACTGGAACTTTAGGCGGTCAAATGGCCACTCGGCGACTCGCCAAATGGATTTGGCGATCACCGGGGTCTTTTTTCTTCCTTCTTTCAGCTCGCTTCGTTCCTTTTTGCAAATTAATGTCCTTGCTTTGTTCCTCAATCCAAATACCTAGAAATCAAGGATTTTACATTAGTTATTGGCACAAAATAAGCATTTGAGAACACTAAACCTATACAAATAAAGCCATAAATGAGTCCAAATCTAGGACTCATCAACACCCCCAACTTAAACTTTTGCTTGTCCTCAAGTAAAACTCAAGTTCAACAGTTCAAAAAGGATGTCTCAAATAGTGTTACACAAGACTCAATCATGAATACACACAACAAGACTTAATTTACTTATGCAAGGATCAACTGTGCACTCAAAGATTCAAGTTGTGAATTACCATTATCAAAGAATCTCAAGTTCACAATACTTGCTTCAAATGCAAGTTCAAGCTCAACAAAGGTACTCAAATACCCTCACACAAAGATGATTTCATATTCACACACAATGGTTCAACAATTTATAGCTCCGGAATCACAAACAACTCTCACACATGCATGACTCCACCCATAGGTGTGCCCTTATTTTCCAATCAACACTTGTTTCATCTTACTCAAGATCAAAAAGGTCTTTTTAAGGCTTGTAACGGGGCTGAGTGTAAAGGTATGATCATTTAGGCTCAGGGGCTGCTATCCTCATAAAATGTGGTATGAACAAAACTTTATTTCCTTTCTTCAAAATTTTCAATCATGCTCAAAAGTCACCCCATTATTCATTTTCCATGGCATACCGGACACCCCATTTCTTTTGCACTTTCGCAACTTTATTTCAAACTTTTTCATTCTTTTTCATTCTTTTTCTTTTCATTTTTATTTTCATTCTTTTTTTTTTTGTATGGAGGAGTTCCATCATTTTCACCACCATGGATCAAGGGGGGCTTCTTTGCACTTCTTGACTTACCTTCTCTTTTCACCACACCCCTAACTTAGGCTTTTGGCCTAAGTTGGCTATTCAAACAAACCATACTTCATGAGGATTATGGGTGAAAGGATAAATAAAGGTCACAATTTCATCAAGTTTCGTCCAAGAAAAGGATAAGGCTCCAAGGGTGTTCAAGCAAAGATCACACACTTACAAGGTAGGCCACAAAAGAGGTATAATGTCAAATTGTTTCACTCTTTAAAATTTTGCCTAAGATCATTTCAAGAGCTTACATCACTTAGTCAATCGGACCAACGTGGTAAATTCTAGATGTCATCACATAAGGCCCACGGTAAGCTCATCACACAAGGCATTGACACCAATGTCAAACAAGACTCCACACTTTTGCTAATGTGCAACATTCATCACAAGAGACTCAATTTGATAATAGGCTAGTCACAACGAGATGCAAAAAGTTCACATATTGCCTACGCAACTTCATTTGGCCTCATCATAGCCACACATTCATGTTTGTTCGATTAAGAGCACTATTCAAGTCATCGGTATTGATCACAATCGACACTCAAATTTGCACAAGAACAGTCACAATTAAATAAACAAGAGGTGGCAAAATTTTTTGGAAGGGTCCAAAAAGCATTTACATTCAAAATAAAGAGCCACAAGCTCAAACATCCACAAAAATAGTGTCAAAACACAATATATACAGAAAAGTCATAATCACAAGAGGTAGGTATGGAAATACCTCACCCCACCACAAACAAAAAGCAATTTGTCCTCAAATGCAGTAAAACATCCAAAAATCAATAAAAATGACAGAGAGAAAGGTAAAGAGGGGTCCTGTCTACACAGTCGCTCCATCTGTCGGGGCATCAGTGCCCGGTGCAACACTCTGATCTTGGGCATCAGTGCCCGGAGTCACATTAGTAGTACTAGATCCACTAGGGGCTGCCATGGACGTCTCTGTCAGCAATGTCTGGATCGCCGATTGTATGATCATCTTCTCCAGGTTCGACAAGTCTCCATATATTCTCTCATCGTCAGTCTCTGCCTCCAACTCATCAGTTTCTATGTCATCCCGATGTACGTCTCCGGTGGTGGCTGGAGGAATCTCAGAAGTTGTTTGGGCATCCACATCATCCGTTGCCTCCAATAGTGAAGTGAAGTCTGTGAACTTCAAGTAGTCCACGTCCTTACTCAAATCTGCAACCTCGGCTTTCAAAGTCGTCACCTCAGAAGACTCCCCCTATCGACTCTCACAAGTAGCGACTGTCACAGTCAAATTATCAATAGAAGTCCGGAGGGGGGGTCAGGGCAACAAGGATGGCACTCTCAATAATCCATGGAACTGCAGCCTCTAGTCGGGTAGCCCTCACATCAGTCGAATGGGCTAGGTGCCCCATCTTCAGGATCATAGCCTTAGTAATCCTGGTGGGCTGGGTAGAGGTAGAAGTACCAGGAGCCTAGGAGGAAGAAGTGGGCCGGAGTAGGCAAAGATGCTTCTGTAGGTATAGAGTCAGTGTCCACCTCCGGAGATGTATCCACCGAAGCTGCTCTCCTCTAATCGGCCTCTTCTCGAGTGTAATCAGCCTCTATACGCCTGATATCAGTGGAGGATGTAGGAGTGACCTCAAAATCTCTTGTCCTATCACGAGGACCTCCAACACCCCGACACAGCTCTGTAATCAGCACCGGGAATGGTAGAGAGGTCTGGCTCTGCTTAGCCCTCATGGCCATCTCCTGCTCTATGAGGAGTCATAGGTTAATGCTCCTCCTAGATATGATCGACCCAAGGCAGGCCGTCTTAGGATGGCGGAGGACAGACTCATTCTGGGATGGCATGATGCTGCTGATAAAAACAAACTAGAACCAAGCGGCAATATCCAGGTCCTTCTTCTCGATGGGGACCCCTGCCTCGATCCACCTCGGGGTGGTATCGAAAATCAACAGTGCAAGCCAGCCTTTTAAGTCATCTAGGGACTGAGTAGTAGGCAAGCCCTCATATGCTAATGTAGCTAGATCCTTGTCAAGTACAGTGTTAATGTAATCACTACTGCACCCAACTTCCTTCCCCCGAACAATGACTGACTTCACCGGTCTGAAGGCACTGGCCTTCTTCTTCCCCTTGGGCACCAACTCTCCGTATATTGTATAAAACTCCCAAACTCATGTAGGAATGTATGGGCCTCAGGGACTGGTGAACATCTCGAATCGGTGGAAAAGAAGGGTGTCCCTTACTGCGGAGTATCTGCCCTCAAGGCCCTCTGTGGATAGCAGCTTCTCCTCTAAAATTTTCCGCAACCCATCGGCTTTTAATCTATTTAGTAGTCTGGGAGGAGGGACCTATACTGGTGGCACTGGGCCACAGGAGGAGCAGGAGTTGGCATCATATCTGCTAGAAAGGAGGTTGTTGGGGATCTAGCTGAGTCAAGACAAGATCTAGCACGGATCTCCGCTCTCTAGGATTGTAATGGATGGTCGTCCTCTGGCTAAGATAATACATCTTGGGAGTTAAAGGCCTCTCCCTCACTGCTGAAGTTGTGTTCCAGAGCCTCAGATGTTGGCCGCTTTCATTTGCCCTTGCCTCCCTTTGGAGGCTCTGTTCTTCCCTTTTTAGGAGGGTTAGTTCCTCCTTCATTTATAGCTATGCCTCGTGCTCTTTTACGGGGCGGCATGTCAATGTTGATTCTAGCCATATCTGTAAAAACATCAAAAAAAAGTTAGAAACAGTTCAAAGAAAGTTGCAAACAGACTCGCCAAACCGGTCGGCCAGTCACCGAATCACTTTGACGAGCTAGATCGGGCTCGCCGAAAGGATTGACTCAAAATTTCTCAAAAAAATTGGCATGTCGGCGATGGGGAGGGCGTTTCAGTAAATCGCTGACAGCTTTCAGTGAGCAAGGACTAGCACGCCAAAAGTTACAGTGCATTTTAGGGGTTAGGGGAACGAAAAGGGCAATCAAGAAGGACTTTAGGTGAGTCACCGAGTGCACTCGGCGAACTCAGACTTCTCGCCAAAAGTTACAAAACCCAAACTCAAATTTAGCATGAAATTAAAGGTGATCAAGAAGGATTCGGCAAACCGCCGAGTGGTTCGGCGAGCTCGACCCAGCTCGCCAAACTACCCAACGTGCCTACTTTCAACCCTGCCTTCCAAATCCAACCCCGAAAACAAAATCAAACTATGCACTCATTAAATTAAACTAAGACCCATTACACCCATGTCCCCGGATACTCAGACTTCTCCCATTTTGGCCAAATTTGGTCATTTGACGACTTTTGCCCTTAAGAAGGATGTCAACCGCTCCATCATTGAGCAAAGCACGTCATTTGCCACAAATGCGGGTTACTTAGACTTCACTCGACTAGACCCAACAACAAATAAACACAACCCAATAATTTAGACCACTTTTAAACACAAAAATTTTAGGAAATCAACTATATTGGCATTCTAGGCAACATATTCGAATTAAAACAGACATTCAAGCATACAATTATGATCAGAGAGGCCCATCACACATCACTAAGATAAGAATAGTTGAAAATGAGTAAAAATCGCTAAATATAAGTTCGGGATTCGAAAAACCAACCTTTTAAGCCGAATATATAAGTTGTAAAGCTAGGCTGCAAAGAATCCAACTCCAAACACACAATCAATGACTAATATGCGATAAAAACACAAGAATATAGGAAAATATAGTACGAATTTGAGTTTGGAAGTTGAAAAGTGAGGGAATGTGAAAGATTTTGAACTTTTGAACGTTTGGCCTTTAAAACCGTCCAATTCTCGCGCATTCGGAAACATAAGCTTTGCTCGCTGACCCACTCGGCGACACGCCGAGTGGGCACTTACCTCGCCGAGGTTTACAGGATCTCCAGTTAATGTAGGGTCCAAACGGCGGATTAAGTCACGATCGCCGACCCATTCGGTGACACGCCAATTTGCTATTGGGCTCGCCAAGTTTTACAGACTCCAAATTCAAATTTTCTTGAGTCCAACGGCGGTCCAAGTCGGGCTCCCGACCTTTTCGGTGAGTCACCGACTAGACATTTTGCTCGCCAATCTGCACTTTTCAAACACATTCCACACTTTACCCTGCACAATCAACACACCATTATTTCAAAATAAAAAAGAAAGCAAACAAAACTTGGGTTGCCTCCCAAGCAGCGCCTTAGTTAATGTCATGGCATGACGTAAGTCCTCACTCAAAATTCATTCTTGGGGTTGACCATAGTGTCACTAGGCAACCTCTCTTGTTGTCTCGAGTTTAAATGAGACGAAATATGACACATCTGGTCTCCAACTATTTGATAGAGACGGAATGAGAGGTAATCGTTTGGCTAAGGGTCGACACATCTTCCTTCATCTCTTTCAAAATCTTGTCCGACCCCTCAACTTTGTTGATAATATGAGACAGCATATCCTCAGAACGACCACCCTTGAAATCCTTTGTCTTTTGGCGCTCGTGGGGAGGTACATATATATTCGTCTCCCCGTCCCTCTCTTTCCAAGTGGGGTTACGATCCCTCCACTCTCTATCACGATCCTTCCAACCTTCATCCCTGTTCCAACTTTGGTTACCACCCTGCCTCAGGTAGTTTGAACGATAACCACCTCCTTGGTTGGGTAGGAAGTTCACCTCTTCGTTGTACAAAGCCTCAAACTTGGCCTCATCAAGATTAGCACACCCGACACCCACAACATTAACACTCTGAGCACCAGCTCCCATGACATTTTTGGAAAAAATGTCAAGTTGTGTCATGATCTTTGCCATGTTTTGGTCCCTCTCTTGGTCTTTCTTAAGCTGCTCCTTGGTCAATTTAAACGTGAAAGGGGAGACCTAATCTTCGTGGGTGTACCAAGCCCGATTAATTGTGGTCATACCATCCAAACGTTAGGCTGCTATAACAAAGGTTGTTGCATCAAACCTCCCGGAGAAAGTTGGTCAGCTACACCCTTGTTCACCGAATCAAGGCTTCAGTAAAAATATTGCAACAAAACGTTGTCGGGCAAATCATGAGTTGGGCATTGTAGCACCAACTTCTTGAATCGTAGCCAAGTCTCATGAATTAGCTCACCCTCCAAATGTTTGAAGCTTTGGATGTTGTCCCGAAGAGTCATCATCTTCGAAGAAGGGAAAAACGCACTTGAAATGCAGTGACAAGCTCTTCCCATGAAGTGATTGATTCTCGTGGAAATTCAGCTAGCCACTTACATGCTTCTCCCATTAACTAAAACGGGAACAACCTCAACCGAATCGACTCTTGGGATATGTTCTTAAAGGAGAACGGCTCGCAAACATCAACAAAGTTTCTAATATGCTCATGGGGATCCTCATGAGCCAACCCACCAAACAACCCTTTCAATTGCAAGAGCTGCAACATAATACTTGTAATATGGAACACAGCGTCCCTTTCAGCCGGAGGCAAGCGAATGGCACCAATTCCACCCATTAGATGAGGGTCATTAGCATTAGGCTCGTTGACATCATTGAGGTTGCCGATGTCATCCTAGTAGCCCACTTGGCTACCATTGCTCACATTCACACTCATACTCGTTGTTTCAAAACACAAACAAGCAAACCAAAACTAAAAGTAAGTAGATTCGACTATAACTAAAAATAACACAATTCAACTTAACTAAAGAATCTTAACCAACACCACTCACTGGCAGCGGCGCCATTTTGATTATTAACATTTCAAAGACACTTCATCCAATTCTAAGCGTCAATGGTCGTTAATCAGTATAATAACCCAACTAAATGAGTTGGGGTCGAATCCCACAGAGAGTGGTACGTGTTTAAGATTCAAGAGTAAAGTACGAATATGTTCAAATCAGCCATAAGAATAGACATTATTAAATAAAAATATAATTCAAGTTAGGGGTGACACGAATGTCAAATAAAGGGGTTTTGGTTTTCAATTATCAACTACATCAGCAGCAAATAACACAAAGATAACAATAATGAGACGGGTTCTTGGGATGCGATTTGATTATAGACTAATGTAGACAAATGGGTAATTGCAACTGTTAGAAAATAGCTATAAATTAGTGAATAGGCTAGACTATAGAAGAGGTAAACTTTCTCTTGAACAATTTACCCTGAATCAAATCAATTTCTCTCGAACATCGACAAGCATGCAAAATAAAAACAGCCTACGCCTTAGTCCATTCACTCTCTCGAGTTGCATGTCTGGAAAAGAGCTTAGGATTCACTCTCTCGAGCTGAGCCCATGACAACCCAATACCCACAAGCCATAAATTCAGTAATCTTGGTTTTAAAACCTCTCTCTCGAGCAAACCAAAAACACGAAGGTAGAACTGTATTTTGCAACTACAATTCTTTAAATTGAACCATAATTACTGATTGAAATAATTTCTAAACATCATTTAAACTAACAATTAGCAATATCCATAAACTAAATAAGCCCATAATCACATAATCACACCCCAAGAATTGGGGTTTTAGCTAGACATTATAAAAAGATAAAAATTGTTACCAAATTGTGTTTCCATCAACTGGGTAAGATTAATTTCATCTTTACAAAGGTCCAAATTGAAGAATCTCAAAGACTCACTTCCAATTTCTCAAAAATGGAAAACTTCAATTCTTTAAAGCTAAGGAAAACTTGTCTCCAAACTCAGAGTTCAAACAGAAAATTATAATTATCCAAAAAATATGATCAAAAGCTCCTAGATTAAATGTTCAAAAGCGTATTTATAGTCGCCAAAAATATGTTGCGAAGGGACATTCGGCATAGTAAGTCAGGCTCGCCGATCAACTCGGAGATCCGCCCTTTGGTCCATTCCATCGCCTACTTGCATTGACCTTCAGCATCCTCCAGGTTTGTAACTTTGGGCGATCTAACACTGCATTGTGGAACCACTCGGCGATCCGCCGACTGCTCCTTTCTCTCACCAACTTGACTTTCTCCTTCAGGGATTGGCACACTGGAACTTTAGGCGGTCAAATGGCCACTCGGCAACTCACCAAATGGACTTGGTGATCACTAGTTTCTCTTTTCTTCCTTCTTTTAGCTCGCTTCGTTCCTTTTTTGTAAATTAGTGTCCTTGCTTTGTTCCTCAATCCAAATACCTGGAATCAAGGATTTTACATCCGTTATTATCATGACCCGAGTCTACACCCTGGATGTGGCTGGCACTTAAGAACCATTGTTGGTCCCCAAGAGAACCCTCATCCTAGCTGACTATAAGCGGAAGACTAACTTAAGCATGCAAAAACTTAAAACTGAATAAAATTCAATAAACTCAACTTTTCAAAACTTTAACTCAAATGAACAACTTAGAATAAAAATAATATATTCAAATCGCCATAAAATAGGCACTTAAGTCTTTAAAACATTTAATAAAATAAATGAATAATACAGACTTCTCAACTATACTGACTATCTATGAAGCCTCTAACTGATAAAGATGGAAGTCGGGACAAGACCCACGACATCCTGACTAAACTAAAAAGTTAATGAAATCCTCCGAAAAATAAGGAAGTTCACCACAGCTAACTCAAACTCTTGGATGTATCAACAAATCTCCTGTTGATGATCCTGAATACCTGTGTCTGCATCATGAAAATATGCAGGCCTAATGGCTTAATACATGGAATGTACGAGCATGTAAGAGGAATTCTAAAACATAAACATAAGCTTGAAACTTGATAAAAAAGGAAACATACTTACCTCTTCTCAAACTTACTCAACTCAAGGAATACTCAAGGATACACAAAACTACTCAAACTTACTCAACTTAGAAGTACTCAAGGATAAGATACTTAACTCAGAGGTAAGATACTCAACTCAAAGATATGATATTCGACTCTAGGTACTCAACTCAATATAAAGCAACAATAAGAGATGCAATTAATGGAAAGCTTTATAAAACAGTAAAAACAACTTAGTTCATTAAAGAAAATGCAATAACAAACTCAACTTTACTTATATAATAAAGTAATATAGTTTATGTGGGAGATTCTCTAACCGACAACCATCACTATGAGCCTAAGTGATAGTACAATGTTTTACCTCACATTGCCAAGCACCGTGCTAAACCTTGCCACCGGTATAGAACATGAACTACTAAGTGGATCTACTAGTCTATGCGAAAAGGATTCATCTAAAAAGTATGACCCTTTTCTACATATGATGGCTACATGGTTTATGGAGACGTGAGTTATCTTAACTCAAGCTCGTCCCTATATCGGTGCTCAATACTACTTCTAAAATATGATACTAGCTCTTTATGTTTAAAACATACTTCTTTCTGTGATTTGAGATAATTGCTCAAAAACATAGCTCAAAGGCTATCTTGGAAATCAAGGTTTTCTCTCTTGCTTTATTGTGAAAGCATTTACTCTTTAACTGAAAACTAGCCCAAAGGCTCTTTACTGAAACACTAGCTCAAAGGCTCTTTTGAAAATCTCAATTTTCCGTTCTTATTTAAATGTGAAAACATTTTAAACTCTTTTGGGAATACATAATCCCCATATACTTTTGAAGAAATGAACTTCAACTTTACTCTTTATTCAAAACTTAAGTCTTAAAACAAAGTTAAAACATTTGTAAAAGACTTCTTAAAATATGGTTCATGCCGAATTATGGACGTGAATGACTGGATGCAAGGTTTTCAATAACCATAGATAGATCTCAATACTTGGGACTCAAGAACTTCAATGATACTACTCATTTCAAGAATGCTCAACTTAGAGGGTTCATGCGGAATTATGAGCATGAACTACTCAACTCAATGACTCAAAAATACTTCTCATCTCAAGACTATTGGACTTATAATGTTCATGCGGAATTCTGGGCATGAACAACTCAACTCATGGACTTCATGGGTAATAGGTAATAGTCCCATGATTAGGATTATAATCTCAGAAGGGTTAGGAACTCGATACTTAAGACTTAGAACTTGAAGATACTACTTTTTTAAAAGATACTAAACTGATGGAGTTCATGCGGAAGTTATGGGCATAAATGACTTGACTCAAGGGTCAAAATAACAATGAGGAACTCAGGTATACGACTCTTCTCATTCTCATACTTACTTTTCAAAACTTAGTTCAAATCAATAGTTGATCTCAAAGGATTCACAGTTGAACTCAAAGACTTTCTTGAACTCTACTCTAAACTCTCTCTTGAATGTGAATTATGAATTCAAGATTTATGCTTCATGGTATGAAAGATCTTGTAATGATAAAGTAAACTCATGAATACATTCTCCTCACTCGTACTCACTTGCTCGAGTCTTGAAACAAGTTATTTGAAGTAGTAGAAGACTTCTCAAAAGGACTTAAAGGACTTTCTTAGAATGTTCGAAAGAATTTTCAAAAACTTAACTCTTAACTCTACCTTGAACTTGAATTATGGATTAAAGGTTGTGATTTGTGATAGGAAAGATCTCATGATGTTTAGGATTGATTTTAGATAGCTAAACATGAGAAAAGATCAAAAATTCACTGCTTGGAAGCTAGTCCGCGACGCGGAGACGCATTA
>JAJOOR010030212.1:0-14773 GCA_036250505.1 Solanum acaule | reverse complement strand
GTAAAGAAAGTTTTTAATTCCTTATGGTTTTAGTGTCTATGCGATGAATGAATGCTAAGAGGCTTGTATTAGACCTCTTCGAGGTCGAGTACGCCGATTACGACTAGGGGGTGATCCCGGGTCGTGACATGTAAGAACATGTTAGGTATCCCCACCCACAACCCCAAAAAACCATAGAGGTTATAGTATGAGAAACACTCCAAGCATCTTCCTCTTTAATGGTATGTCTTCGCCCATATTCACGGGTTGGGCACCTCTAGGTGGTACCTGGACCTGAGGTGCCTCTGTTGTAGGATGATCCTGTGGTGCTAGTGCAACTGCAGCTCTAGCCTGATGCATGCCCCAAGCATAATCAGAAGTTGTACACTGGTTGCCTGAAGGTACAGAGCCATAGAGGTCTAGGTGACGGCTGAGTTGGCCCTGACCCCGATGATTGAACTGGACCTTTAACTACTAGAGGGTCAACTAATGGCTCCAGACCTCTCTCTCTTCAGGTCTAGTGCTGCACTCATGGACGGCAGTAGAGGTCGACCCCTTCCTCGGACTGTCGTATGGCGTGTATAAGCCATCCTCTGAAAAGAATGAAACAAGTGAGACTTCAAGAAACCAACTACACACACGCTGCATGAAAGTGATACAAAAGAGGATAAATACCTGAAGACACCTTATAGCCTCCTAAGAATAGGATATAGATGTCTCCACACCGATTCAGAAATCTCTAATATGTATTAGCTCTGTAAATGTGAGACAGGAAAATCTAGGTCTCAAATACCAACTTTTCATGACCCGTTTCCTCGAGTCATGAGGGCATATACTATAACCCTCAAGTAGGGAAACTAATGTGTAACATAGAATAGCTAGCAATAAGTATAAGGGTACAACTAAATAGAAATCGAACTAAACCACCAAACAAACAAAAGCGAGAGCAAACGAAAAACTATATGGATTTTGTGGTTTTAATCTATGGATTTTGTGCAAATGATTAAACCCAAAAAACCATATAAATTCAATGATTCCAATTGAGGACAATTTTACATTATTTGTTTAATGTGTTCATCCCGGATAAACAAACTTTTCAGCGTTAAACTCTTCAGAGATGTTTAATTTAGTACGCAATCTTCTCATATGCTCCAATTATTGGACTTAAGTTTTATAATCAATGAACTACTGCAAAGAACCTTCGGCAAGCTATAGGATTGGTCATTCCTAGTCAGATAAACAATTCTATAACGTATATGCAGGCGTAAATCCTCCACTTTCTTATTCACAGAAAATTCATGCCACTTGTCAATTACGGGAAAATATGACAGACCATCATCACATCAGAACACAAAGTTTAGACTGGACATTTGAATGGCTAAGGAGAGGTAGTACATTATCCGTGAAGGAAATGAATTTGTGCACTGCTGATCCAACTAAACGACCATAATCCTCGGTGTCATAAACAATGTTCTTGATAGAAGTCCAAAAGTATTGCAAATCTTTAGAGAGAGTAGATGTTCTTAACGTGTCCGTTATGGACAATAAATAAAGAATTTGGACAATAAGATCATAAGGTAGCTTACTAATCCTATCAATTTCTTCACATTCTGTCTCAATATTTTAGTTTTTTCTGTGGTAAGTTTTCAATAAGCAGACTTTCAGAGGTGCCAGAGAATTGGTCTTGGTTGCTCATGTTTTTCAAATTGTATTACTATTGCTACCTGAAATCACAACATCGACTAACCACTCAACGGCAAAAAAGTACACTAGAATTTGTTTGTGAAGAATAAGAAGAATTTTAGAAATTCTGTTGTTAAAAAATAAGAGCAAACACATATATTTATAAACAACAAACAATAGCGTAAACTTGTGCTTCATTGGAGAAGTGACAACCCCTTGGAAAAGCCACAATCCTTCAGAATAATCACAACATTTTCCAAAAGTCACCATCTTTCGGAAAAGTCACAACTCTTCATTTTTCCTTACAGACCTTTTAAAACCCAAAAAGTCATGCTACTTCTCTTTTGTTGAGAAACAACACAGGGCTAAGAAGGGGTGGAAATTATCATACATCAATACCGAGAATAAGTTTACTTGTAACTATAATTGCTATAGACAATTTCTATTTCTTTTTTTTGTTTATTCTTTCTTTAATATTTAAATTAACAAAGTTATATCACATGACACTCTTTTTTAATGTGATAATATATGATATTCATTAATATATTATTGTTTTAAAAATTAGGGGTTGGGAAAGGGAAATATTAAAGAGGAGATTACAATTAAGGTGAGGAATTGAATGATCTCACCAAAAAAAGTAAAAACTTAGTAGTCAATGCTACGAAGATTATCCTATGTAATACTATAAAATTACAATATGCAGAGATTTTAAACCATAAAAAAGAGCAATAAGACATATAAACTTAAAGTTTACAAGTCCTGTATTTTAGTAAACAAAATTATTCATAAAAATTCAAACACAAATCTTAAGAAATGAAATTAGGATAAAGGATACATACACAATGTAGACTTTGGTTTCCCTTTCAAAATCTTGATAATTTTTTTTTTTTGATGTTGTTGAATGTATGTATATTTTCATGAAAGGACTAAAGTCACACTACTTATATAGTGGCCATGGAGTTGACCATTTCTATTTTTGGTCAGATTATAGAAAGAATATATATATATAAATTAATTAATGAGATCTAGACATTCAATATAATTATATCATTAATGGTTCTTAGTTGATTATTTATCCTAAATAGGTTTTTCATATCATGCTAAAATCATCATTGACGTAATAATTTACTTCTTACACATTTGAAAAAGATATAGTCCCTTGTTTCAATTTTTCACACCTATTTTCCATTTTAATCCGCTTAAAATTATTATTTTCCTTTTTTTTAATTTTAATTATATTTGAATCCATAAAATATAAGGAGAGACGTGGCAAACTCACATGCATCATCATGACGACAACTTTATGTTAAATCAGATGTTATTCACGTCTCCACAATGCATTTTTTTTATAGGAGTAGCAACTAATAGGACTTGATTTCCATTTTGCAAATAATTTCTACTGATTTAGCTTAATGACTATATAATTGATAGCTTACAACATTGCATTAAAAAAGAACCACGGTCAAGATATCGAGTTCTCTAACTAATCTCTATATAAGTTGATAGATACTCGAGAAGTGGATTCCTCAAAGAAGAAATAAATTAATGTTGATATGACAATATTTTGAGTAAAGTTTTGATAATGACAAAGTGAACCAGGTTCACAAGCTTGTAACAGAACTAAGATAAAAGAGTGCGAAAGAACAAATAATGTGTCGAAGACAAACACTCCTAATTAAGGCAAAATAGTGAAGAAGACTCCTTATCTAGAAAGAAAAAAAAACTTAGGAAAATAATTACTTTCCTTGTAGGATTCAATTAGGGTTGAATCCACCCTTATAAAAGGATCTTTCACAAAGAGAAAAAAATGCTTTTGAAATTTATAAATTGAGAGAATTTAGTGGCGAGAGCAGAACAACGCTAAAGAGTATACACCAGAACAAAGAAGAACTACAGCTAGGTTTTTCTTTCAATAGGCTTAGTTTGGATTGGTTCATCTTAGAATTATTGTTTAGAGATAATTGTACTAAGAGTGAAAGAGAATTTGTGAGGTTTTGTAACAAAAAGTGAGTTTGGCTTCTTGGAGAGTAGAGTATACGATTATAGTTAATTGTTGAATAGTTTGAGTGAGCTATTTAGGTGATTTACTAGATTTAGTCGTTTTTATTATAGAGTTGTAATCTAAAGTTGCTCTTTGAAGTTAGGGAAGTTTGGTTTAAAATGCTACTAGGGTAGATCATTATTTTTTCCCCTTGATTAAGGAGGTTTTCTACGATAAAATCTCTATTTTATTGTATTGCATTTTTGTCTCTGAAAATTCAACAAGAACACAGTTCTTGTTTAGGTGGTCAAAGTTTCTTTAATCTTTCAAACAACCCCCCGAATTTGAAAATTCTGACCATCCTGACTATGTGTACAAACAGGACAAGCCTTGTATGGATTAAAACAATCCCCAAGAGCATGGTGTGATCACCTATCAAGCTTCTTGCTTGCACACAACTATTCAAGAGGCAAGATTGTCAATACACTATTCTTCGAAATTAGGGCTCCAATATGCTCATAGTTCAGGTGTATCTAAATGATATTTTCTTTGGAGGAAATTATGCAAAACATGGGGCTGACGTTGCACAAGTTATGAGCAACGAATTTTAAATGAGCATCATGGGAGAGCTCAACTTCTTCTTGGGTCCTCAAATCAAACAGTCCTCATCTAAAAGTTCAACCCATCAGTAGAAGTACATAAAGAAGCTACTAAAGAAGTTCAACATGAATGAAGCCAACAAGAATAACACTCCAATTTCAACAACCACGAAGCTTGATAAAGATGAACATGGTCCTGGTACATGACACAAAGTATATTGGAAAGATCGGATCTCTATTGTATGTAAATGCTAACAAACCTAACATTGTATTTAGTGTTGGACTATATGAATGCTTCCAATCATGTACAAAGAAATCCTATTTGAAGGCTATCAATAGGATTTTGAGATATCTCAAACAAACGTTGAGCCTAGTTCTCTGGTATCCTACATATGATTCATTTGATCTGGTCGAATTTGCATTTGCAGACTATGTAGTCTACTTGGTAGGTAGGAAAAGCACATCTATAAAGGCTCACTTCTTAGGGCCATGCTTAGTATTATGAGCAACTAGGAAACATAACTCAGTCACCTTGTCTATGGTTAAAGAAGAATATGTTGTTGTTGCCTCGTGTTATGCCCCCAATTTCTCTGAATCAAGCAACAACTTCATGATTTTGGCATCACTGTAGACCTTTTTTCATTGTCGCCTTGGGGTTCATGACTAAGCTACTCAATAGTGTGGCAGTGATCAACAACATCGAGAAATAAATGACCCATAGAAACTGTAGACTAAGTCTCCATCTGCTGATGCGATAACCCACAGACAGAGCATTAAAATATTTTCTTGTTAGTAGGTAGCATCATAGAAGTGTGGTCGAAGAACATGTGGAACCTCACCTCATACTCTGACACACTCATGGGAGTACTGCTCTAACATGTAGAACTTATCTTGAGGCGATCATTGAAGTTGCGAGGGATGAGCCAAGCTAAAAAAAAACCTCAAAAAACATAGTCCAAGTGAAAAGAAGAGACCTAACTGAACTGGTCCAAATGAATGTACGCCACGACTTACTAGCTGACCCATCTAACAGATACGCCATGAATTCGGGTCCTCTCGACTCCCCTAGACCTAGAATATGATGTCGCTAATGGCAAGTTGTAAGAAACTTGTGGGTATCCCCACCCACAGCCCCAAAAACATTAGAGGTTAGAGTATGAGAAACACTCCAAGCATCTTCTTCTTGAAAGGTATGGCTTCGACCACATTCACGGGTTGGGCACCTCTAGGTGGTACCTGGACCTGAGGTGCCTCTGTTGTATGCTGATCATGTGGTGCTAGTGCAGCTGCAGCTCTATCCTGTTGCATGCCCCAAGCACAAAAAGAAGTTGTACAATGGTTGCCTGAAAGTACGTTGCCATAGGGGGTCCTGGTGACGGCTGAGATGGCCCTGACCCCTCTAATTGAACTGGAACTTAAACTACTAGAGGGTCAGATGATGGCTACACACCTCTCTCTCTCTTCAGGGCTAGTGTTGCACTCCTGGCCGGCAGTAGAGGTCGACCCCTTCCTCGAGATGTCGTATGGCGTGTATGAGCCATCCTTTGGAAAGAATGAAACAAGTGAGATTTCAAGAAACCAACTACACACACGCTGCATAAAAGAGATAGAAAATAACATAAATTCCTAAAGACACCCTATAGTCTCCTAAAGATATGATACAAATGTCTCCACACCGATCTAGAAATCTCCAATCTGTAATAGCTCTGTACAAGTGAGATAGGCAAATCTAGGGCTCTGATACAAACTTTTCATGACCCGATTCCTCGAGTAGTGAGAGCATATACTATAACCCTCAAGTAGGGAAACTAATGTATAACCTAGAATAGCAAGCAATAAGTATAAGGGTACAACTAAGTAGAAATCAAACTAAACCGCCAAACAAAACAAAAGCGGGAGCAAACAAAAAACAATATACAAAAGGTCCCTCCCATAACCTAGAAATCAGAAGTACAGAGTTGTCTAAAAATAAGAGTAAAAATCGCAAAAGTGGAAAAAAACAAAGCTTGTTCAGAAAGGAAAAAGACTAGCTAAATAAGTACAGAATGAGATAAGGTGATGCAAGACTCCAAGTGCTCACACTCATCTCCAAATCCCTAATTCTTCTAATTGCACAAACAATCACCGCACCTGCATGAAGAAACAGATTAAGATTGTAGACATCACGTGTCGACTGAGCAAAAAAGGTAAAAACAATATGAAAAGATGGCATCTAGAAACGGATAGAGGTCAAAACGGATATGAAAGAAAGCATACGAGCATACCGAAAGTAAATATAGGTTCACCTAAGCTAACTATAAGCCTAGAACATACACTCATGCACATGTTTAAATAAAAATCAAATAGACCATGTAAGCCCGACAATTATACAAAGTAACTAAGTCTTCAAGAGAGAAAGCCACCACAAATCCAAACCCAAGAAACAAAATTCAGGCTCCCAACCCAAGTAACCACAATATCTAGTAATCCAGTGAACTTCCAGCCCAGCTAGCAAGAGTGATAATCAATCTAGGTCGTCCAGCCATCTAGTCCACTCCCAACCCAACTAGCAAGAGTGACATGGGGGTGTGTCAACTCCAAAAATGGTCTCAAAATATCAAAGCCGCCCATCTAGACAAACCACTTCAAATCCATCCAACTAGGGGTGTGCATTCGGTTTTTCGGTTTGGTTTTGCACTATTCGGTTTGGATTTTTCGGTTTTTGGTTTTGGAAAAGTGTAACCCAATCCGATCGAAAATAAATTTGGTTTGGTTTGGTTTTCTTCTATTCGGTTCGGCTTTTTTCGGTTTGGTTATTTGGTTATGTCAATAATTAAAACCATAACCAAAGTAATAGTATTTAATCCCTTAAATATACTTTCTAATATAAATCATAAGTAAAACTTAAAACACAATACTTATAAGTATACCTATTATAGATGTAATTCAAACATAAAATAAAAACTTAATCATCATAAAAGGCAATAACCAAAAAGGGACAAAAGTGGTTAACTCCAACTTAATTCTAAACATAAACATTATATATATATATATATAAAATTCAATTTTTTTCTGGTTTTTATTTTTTAAAACCAAAACCAAACAAAAAAACCAAACAAAGTAATTTATTAATCCAAAACCAATCCGAAAAACCAAAAAACCAATACAAATAAAAATTCGGTTTGATTTGGTTTGGTTATTCGGTTTAATCTAAATAGTGCACACCCCTACATCCAACTAGAAACAGTGTCCAGAGTGGTGTTGACTCCCAAAAGGATGTCGAATATGAGATCAATCAATACTAAGTCACCGTGGATCAACATCCCCTCACAAGGAATCACAAGAAATATCCATCCTAAATAACCCTAATCCCAAGTCACCCGAGAAAGAACAAAACCTATGGTAACACATCGAAGGTCAAAACGGATATGAAAGAAAGCATACGAGCATATTAAAAGTAAATCTAAGTACATCTAGGCTAAACCTAACTGGACCCCTATAAGCCTAGAATGAACACTCATGCACATGTTAAAATAAAACTCAAATAGACCCCCATAAGCCCGACAGGTATAAAGAGTAACTAAGTCTACAAGAGAGAAAGGCACCACAAATCTAAACCCAAGAAACAAAAGTCAGGCTCCCAACCCAAGTAACCACCATATCTAGTAATCCAGTCACCTTCCAACCCAGCTAGCAAGAGTGATAATAAATCTAGGCCGCCCATCCATCTAATCCACTCCCAAGAAGATTGATTAAATCCATGTAGACAGAGACGCAAACTAGCTCTCCTTTTTACGAGCACAAACCACATGTTAAGGGAAGATCAACTGTTTTTTGTTCTAATTATTGGCTAGCACATAATTTAATTTTCATAACAAGTTATACTCATCAAAACAAAAAAAAATGTCAACAAAAATAAGAGAAACAAACTAGAAATAGAAAACATTATGACTAATTGGTGTGAATGAAATAATTGCACTAGTTGGAAAGGCTAACAAATGCTTCATTAGATTTGAGGTATTAGTAGAACTCCTTATGCTCTGGTACTATATCAAGTTTCTCGGGATTTAGTGCAAGCTCAAGTAAGAACTTCAAGAATTAATGGAGCTTTATTGCGTCAATACTACGCGTACGACTACAAAATGGCATAACCTTGACATTCTTCAAATTCTGTAAGGAAACTTTGAATATGTTTTGTTCAAACGAGAGGTACTTGTCTTCCAGCAAATCAATATCTTCGCACTTAAAAAAAGCATGGTACTAAAAATACAGAATAAGGA
This sequence comes from Solanum acaule, assembly GCA_036250505.1. Taxonomy (NCBI): domain Eukaryota; kingdom Viridiplantae; phylum Streptophyta; class Magnoliopsida; order Solanales; family Solanaceae; genus Solanum; species Solanum acaule. Next base: position 6,272 of record JAJOOR010030212.1, on the reverse strand, counting down.
CAAATCGGGATAGGTGGTAAGCTTAACAACTATAGTAATGAATTAAAGTAGTTGAGGCTATAAGGGATCAATATACATTTGACATAAAGATATTGTAAATTGAAAACATACTGGCATATCAGGAAATATCATTAGGTTTTCCAAATTACGAGTCGACCTTAAGAGGTTGTCTAGGGGGAGGAAAGTTTTGAAATACAAGAACTTATTGTCAACCATCTGCATTCTAGCAACAGTAAGGAGATGTCTTCCTCTTCCAATATCAAACTGGAAATCACCTGAATAGAAGAATGAGGCAGAATAAAGGTAAGTACATTGATTTGCAGGGCTTACAAACTAAACCAATAGTGATTTCCCATTCTTGTAACACCTTATAGATTAGACCAATAAAAGGAACTAATATTTAACCACACGTACTAAATTAAAACTATATAAGTTAATTAAAAGGAAGTGAATCAATAGATAATTAATCAGGTTAATTTAAAAAATCATGACCCTCATCGTACAATCAAGTTATTGGTAGAAAACAGGAGCTCAATTCACAATCAACATAAAAAGACTGGAGACATTTGGGACTGATAACTGACCTTGGTAAACTAGTATGACATTATTAGATCATTAGCACAACGAATGCTTGCCAAAAGATCTTTCTCTATGTTTTCATTCATTTAATCTAATTCATCACAATAGAAATCAAGATATTCATGGTTCAAAGAGGACAAGTCCCTGAGCTTAATTTTCTTATGATTAAAACCCCAAAAATCGTTAAATGTTCAACATATGAAGCAGCAATTTCAAAGCAGCATGTATGACCTTGGAGTGAATATCGATCCTCGTCAGGATGATTGTGATCGATCAATTGCAGTCATTATTAATTTTGATAATGCACAAATTCATTTCCTTAACGGATAATGTACTATCTCTCCTTAGCTGCTCTACCATTAAAAAGTATAGTCTAAACTTTATGTTCATATGTAATTATGGTGTTTCTTATTTTCCCGTAATTGACAAGTGGATTAAATTTGTTGTGAATAAGAAAGTGGAGGATTTACGCTTGAATATATGTTATAGAACTGCTTATCCAACTGGGCATCATGACAAACCCTATAGCTTGCCAGAAGTTCTCTGTAGTAGTTCATCAATTATAAAACTCAACTGCAATAATTGCAGAACATTAGAAGAATGCGCACTAAATTGGACATCTCTGAAGAGTTTAACGCTGGAAAGTTTGTTAATCCGGGATGAACACATTAAACAAATAATGTCAAATTATCCTCAATTGGAATCTTTGAATCTATATGGATTTTGTGGTTTTAATCTATGGATTTTGTGCAAACGATTAAAACCAAAAAATCCATATAGATTCAATGATTCCAATTGAGGACAATTTGACATTATTTGTTTAATGTGTTCATCCCGGATTAACAAACTTTCCAGCGTTAAACTATTCAGAGATGTCCAATTTAGTACGCATTCTTCTAATGTTCTGCATTTATTGCAGTTGAGTTTTATAATTGATGAACTACTATAGAGAACTTCTGGCAAGCTATAGGGTTTGTCATGATGCCTAGTTGGATAAGCAGTTCTATAACATATATTCAGGCGTAAATCCTCCACTTTCTTATTCACAAAAAATTCAAGCCACTTGTCAATTACGGGAAAATATGACAGACCATCATCATATCGGGAAAATCTGACAGACCACTAGGACCTGCATGAAAAAACCGATTAAGATTGTAGCATGAGTATAAAAACTGGTACTTTGTAGACATCACGTATCGACTGAGCAAGAAAGGTAAAAACAATATGAAAAGATAAAATCTAGATACAGACAGAGGTCAAAGCGCATATGAAAGAAAGAATATGAGCATACCGAAAGTAAATCTAAGTGCACCTAAGCTAAACCTAACTAACCCCTATAAGCCTAGAACATACACTCATGCACATGTTTAGATGAAAATCAAATAGACCTTGTAAGCCTAACATGTATAAAGAGTAACTAAGTCTACAAGAGAGAAAGGCACCACAAATCCAAACCAAAGAAACAAAATTCAGACTCCCAACCCAAGTAACCATAATATCTAGTAATCCAGTCAACTTCCAGCCCAGCTAGCAAGAGTGATAATCAATCTAGGTTGCCCAGCCAGCTAGCAAGAGTGATAATCAATCTAGGTTGCCCAGCCAGCTAGTCCACTCCAGCCCAACTAGCAAGACTGACATGGGGGCATGTCGACTCCAAAAAGGGTCTCAAAATATCAAAGCCGCCCATCTAGATAGACCACTTCAAAGCCATCCAACTAAAAAAAGTGTCCCGAGTGGTATTGACTCCCAAAAGGATGTCGAATATGAGATCAATCAATACTTAGCCACCATGGATCAATGTCCCCTCACAACGAATCACAAAAAGTATCCAGCCTGAATAACCCTAATCCCAAGTCGCAAGAGAAAGAACATAACCTATGGCAACACATCGGAGGTGAAAACGGATATAAAAGAAAACATACGAGCATATTGAAAGTAAATTTAAGTACATCTAGGCTAAACCTAACTGACCTTATAAGCCTAGAATGTACACTCATGCACATGTTAAAATGAAAATCAAACAGACCCTCGTAAGCCCGACAGGTATAAAGAGTAACTAAGTCTACAAGAGAGAAAGGCACCACAAATCGAAACCCAAGAAACAAAAGTCAGGCTCCCAACCCAAGTAACCACAATATCTAGTAATCCAGTCAACTTCCAGCCCAACAAGCAAGAGTGATAATCAGTCTAGGTCGCCCAGCCAGCTAGTCCACTCCCAATTGGGTGTGTCGACTCCAAAAAGGGTCTCAAAGTATCAAAGCCGCCCATTCAGACAGTCCACTTCAAATCCACCCAGCTAGAAAAAGTGGTGCGAGGGGTGTTAACTCCCAAAAGGATGTCGAATATGAGATCAATCAGTACTAAGCCACCGTGGATCAACGTCACCTCACAAAGAATGACAAGAAGTATCCAGCTTGAATAACCCTAATCCCAAGTTGCCCGAGAAAGAACAAAACCTATGGTAACACATCGAAGGCGCATAAATAGTGAGAAAAGATAGATGATAAGTAAAGCAGGGAAAGCACCTAAACTAAGGCTCATACTATCACACTCAAGTTTGATATTGTAGTCTACAGGGATCTACTCCATCTAAACTAATGTGGGAGAATGAGCAACGCTAGGGAAATACTAGTCTAATCCTAGACCAAGTTCAAACATGCTGAAAACCAATAAAGCAACATAACCAATTCACAAAATTATGGAATAACACACATTAACACCATTAGAAGGGCACTACACCTAAGAATAAGGTTGATCATCCCTAAATCATGATATCTAGGAAAAGAAATAATAGTTACTAAGTACCCGCCCTTAATTCACTCTAATCAACATGCTTTAAATCATTCAAGCTCAATCTAACAAAAAAAAGGAAGTCGTAGCCTACCTTTAGGCCGACCTTGCGTGGTCCAAATCAAAATCCCAAAATGGCCTTATTATGTTGTCACACTATCAAAAATAGGTTCACAACGTTCATACGATAATTTAGACAATGAAAACACGTCAAATAGAAATAAACTAATTTCGAAGTCAAATGGAAATATGGAACCCGTGCCAGAATTTCAAGAATTTAATCCATCAAAATATCCTAAGCAATACCCCGAGCTTGTTTCTCAAAATGGAACACAATTCGGGTTCGGAAGAGCAAACAATCAACTCATGTAACAATTTCCCAATTAAGCTAAAAAAAGGAACTCGGCACCCCATATATCACATAATTTTACCTTAAACAAAGGTTCACTAACAACTTGCAATCATTCTACAATTTAGCCACAACCTTCACGGATGCACATGACTTTGATTCACCGAAAGTTGACTTCAATTTAGAGAGTTATAACCTTTCCAAGTTCACATGCAAGCTGCCATCATGTCTTATTTTAAATAAAAGGTTAGACAAACATTCTCCTTGAGAACCCAGCCTAGAGGGCTCGCGATCGTGGTGCATAAGAAAATTGCCTTCACAAATTTGGCATAGTGGCCACAAATAGGAAGGCCAAAGAAACCAGAAGTCCATATCATAGTCGGGTCCCTGGGAATGCGAAGGCCAGGTGCCTAGCCCTTCATGAACGTTACATAGACCTCGCAAACTGTGTGAACAACTTCCCTTGTCTTCATGAATGCGACCCAAGGTGCAAGAACTCGAAGACCAATTTTGGTCTACACCAGTTGATGCATAACAACTCGTTTGAAAAGTTTCCAAATCTCTATGGAGCATTCCAAATTCGTTTGGAACACCCTACATACAAACAAGTTATGCAACCCTACCAAATTCGATATTCCGAACTAAAACAAAGAATTCAAAAATTTTGTACGAGGTCATCTTGGCAAAAAGTGGGTCCTCCCTAAACTTTATTTTAAGCCAAAATTCACAAGAGGGCCTAAAATTAGCCAGAAGCCTCACTATGCACACGAAGGTTGTTCTAGACCAATCTCAACATTGCGGTACTAATCACACTGATAGAATTCTTATCCGAGCACTTTTACCCATGATATTGACTAAAGTCAAGCTTAGGTCTTAACTTCAAAGTTAAACTGCGTAATTGCACAGACTCACACTCAAAGCTTCGAGAGTAATGCTCACCATGCATATAGCCTAAGATTACCCTTATGGAGCTGATGGAATTGTTAAAATTTGATTATAAGCTCATCCTCCAGAACTTTTGACAAAAATGACCATTCAAGGTCCAAAAGCTCCAAAACATAGAAACTCACATTAAAACCAAATGAATGACCATGTGACTAAATTGTTAGTTCAAGAAAGTCCTAAATGAGTTGGGGTCTCTATAGAAATGCTCTAAACGATGCACAGAAAGTGTATGTCATGACCTAGAGTACACCCTAGGTGTGACATAGTGTATAAGATCTTGAGAGACCCTACACAAGCTACTTGATATACATATACACAATATGATAGACAAAAGTAGAGAATCTCATATGAATATGGAAGTTTGAGGTAAAAACAGATATCTTACATAGTCTTAACAAGCCATTCTAATCATGAAGAAGTGATCGAGACATAAATTGTACACCACGTACAACATCCAAAAACTAATGATATAAGAAAAATATAGTAAAGGTGACATGGTCCTTGGATCATGAAGACCCATTAACTGTAACGACTTGTTTTCGTCGTTAGAGAAAAGCCAACGGGGAAAAATTTTAGGCTGGAAAACTTTTTCGTAGTATTTGGATTTTTCCAAACTAGTCCAGATTTGGAAGAAATCGGAGTCTGTGAGGTCTAGAGAAATATGGTAGCAATTGGTTGATTTAAGTATGAATTTGATCACAAGAGTAGATAGATAAGTCGTTAAGCATCTCGTACAACTTTATGGGATTGAATTCGGGCAAGTAGAACTCCCATAATTGATCTTAGCGTGAACATGTAGTTTTTAAGTGTCGTTGGGAGAAGGTGTGTTGTGAAATGGGAGTTTGGAATTCTTAAATCGACTCATTGGTCCTGTGCAAGCCGCTGGGGTGGAATTTCTACTGCCAGGGCGGGGCCGCTGTAGTGCGGTGAGGACCGCAATGGCGGGTCTGACGTGACTTAAGTCATAAATAAACCCCAACACGTCTTTATTCTGCACTTTTCGATTTTTAGAATAAGGAGACGAACCCATGTGATTCTTGGCAGTTTTCCACCATTTATAAGGCTAAAGGTAAGATTTTAACTCCCCGAATCCATTTTTTGATTCATAGAACGTAATCGAATGGATAATTATCGATGGGGGAAGGTTTTGATATGGAATTTATGGTGGAAAAAGCCATAATTTGGATAGTGGGATCATGGGTATGATCTAGGGTTGATAGAATTGTTAGTAATTCATGTAATTAGTGATTGTTTATTGATTCCCGTGTTATATTGATTGTTTGTAGACCAAGAACAAGCGGAACAAATCCAGAAAGGGAAGAATCAAGTGTCTTAGGGTTTCAAGCTTATTTTGATGTAGGTGATGGTTGTGATACTATGATAGTGTGATGTATTTGTTCTTTCTTCATTATGATACATGTATGTATGCAAATGTTGCATTATTGATCACATTAATTGTAAATGAGGATAGATGAATGATGAATGCCATGAATCATGACTTGATTGTATGATTGTGATTGTGGCTTGTTGAATGGATTGGGTGTTGCGTTCCGACACACTAACTTGGATCAGTTGCCACGTTCCGGCATAAATATGGGATCGATTGCCA
>JAJOOR010030211.1:0-17553 GCA_036250505.1 Solanum acaule | reverse complement strand
ATTCCCTAAGGGTTTCTTGAGGAAAGGAGTTAAGATAAAGAAGAAGGTAATGTATTGTATGCATTGAATGTGCCTAAAATGTTATAAGTGGCTTTATGAGCTATTATGAATGGTTTCCATGTGTATGATGATGTATATGGTTTATATTGTGCCTAATGTGTTAAAGGTTCATGAAGTTTCTCTAAAAAGGCATGATGCATGGTTTCCAACTAAATGTCCTTTTAAAAGCATGTTTTTGCATGGTTATCATACTTAGTGCATTCTTGTACTAACACCATTCTTCTTCATCTTTTTACACCAAATGTAGGTGGTGGTGGCTAAAGGACCTTTCCTAGAAGTGATGAGATTGGCTTACTATTCCCAAGTTCGGGTGTCCTTAAAGATTCAAGGACATTTATGTTAAAGAGTTTCCTTAAGTTCACTAGATAGTAGTTCTTTTGTATTGTAAGGGTTGTGTTCCTCTTGTGTTGTAGTTGTGTTTAAGATGGCTACCTTGAGATGTAGTATTTCGATTTTGTATTAAAGATTTTAATGAGGTGACTTTTAAGTCTTGTGTTATATTATGAAAGTTTTAAATTTTCCGTTATTTTTCAATGATAAATGCTATGACGAATGCTAAGGGCTTGTATAAGACCTCCGAGAGGTCGAATACACCGGTAACGACTAGGGGTTGCTCTCGGGTCATTACAAGACCGGTAGTATTAGCTTGGATGCACATTGGATCCACTGGCCAATATCATATGCGGGCACATAGTTATGGGATAGGAAGATGCTCATTGGAACCCTAACCTAACATTGGGAGAGTTTCCATCTTACCATATCCGCTCAATGCTTAGCCTACATTCCCATTGAGTATTTCAATCACATTACAATATTGTACTTGAGAGGGCCACCAATATTAGGCCTACCGACTAAAAGCACATACACATGAAAGGTCACCACCATTAGGTCTACCGATTCATGGTATATCAAGGATAGCTCATTGATCTTCCTAGAAAGAGTCACCACCATTGGGTCTACCATCTCTAGGTTCATCATTTCACACAAGAAGGGCCACCACCATTAGGTCTACTGTTTCAAGGTTTAACATTCACATTTGATTCCTAGACTCCTTTTTGAGAGGCTACCAACATTAGGTCTACCAATCTAAGGTTTAGCCTAGAATACCTCATCATTCAATTGTAGAAAGGCTACCAACATTAGGTCTACCAATCTATATCATTCATTCATTCATTCATTCATTTATGAAAGGCTACTAATACTAAGACATTAAGACATTAAGTCAAGACACATTCATTAATATAAGAAAAGGACGCCTAAGCCTACCAATTCAAGATATACAATATGTAGAAGACAACCCTTCACATTCCATCATTATCATTCACGAGTGTCCAATTGAGAATTAGCCTTTCAATACTAACACAAATACATTCTATACAAGATCACCTTAACCTCATTGAATTCACATGCACATAGCTATCAAGTAAACACCTCCACCATGAGTGGATCACACATCAATAGATCACAATTCTATATCAATATAATAGATCCAAGATACTACAAAAGATAAGATAACTGACATGATTCCATAACCAATTCATCATCAACATAAGAAATTCAACAAGATCTCATTCGAAACTTGCCTTTCAAGGCAATGATCCTCATATCACCAACACAACAATAATTCACCACAACAAGGCATAACTAATGACATAAATTCATAAACTAACTTCATATAATCACCTACTATTCATTATACTTCCATAATCAACCAATTCTTCAATCAAATTCCATAATAAAGAGATTTGGGGAAAACATGGGTTCTTGAAGGAATTTAATATAAAATCATCTTTAAATCCTCAAACAAACCACAATTCATCATTATAATGGCTTTGAAAATGTTTTACAAATAAACCCATGCTTAGATTAGAAAGTAGGATTTTTGATCATTGAAAGACTTGGAAATCTCTTTTGATTTGACACCTTGAATGAAAGATTAATCAAGGATCAAGGATCACCATACCTTATACTTGAAGAAAACCACTAAATTGAAGAAGAAACACCTTGAAATCCCAACCCTAGCTTGATCTTGACCTTGAGCTCCAATGGAGTTTCTAGAGAGAACTTTTTGGGAGGGAGAGATTTGATTTGGGGTTTTAGAAGTAATAAGGTCTAATTATATTTTTAAAACACTTAAAAATACCTAAAAACACCTAAAATAACCGTCTCCATATTAATTAGGACTTGGGGTGAATTTACCAATTCAACTCTCACTTGGCCGAGTCACTTGACAGCAACACAGTTGCCATTGACGGTTCCCCATTAACGGACCGTACTATTCTTTCGTCAATTGGGACTGTGGCATGGTTTGGAGGGGCCTAACCTACGGAGGCCATCCATAGGGCGTGGATGGACCTACGGGGCGTGGACCCCTTCCGTAGGTCACCCTTTTTTGCCCAACAATCATGAATCAATGGGTCTTGGGGGTTAGACTTAGGGTCCTCCTCAAGGACCCCTAGGGTGGTCCTTGGGGAGTCGTACCTTGACATTGGACCCCTAAGCCCCTCAACCTAAGCTCGAGACAACATCAAACACCATCAAACCTCACACCAAACTTAAACGCACACACGTTAGGCTCTAGTTTCACTAGTTCGTTTTTAGGTTCGTTACATTATCCCCAACTTAGGAACATTTGTCCTTGAATGACACTTTAAACACATTAAGGTGTAACGACTCAAAACTAACAACCCACAATCAAGCATGCAATATCAATATAAATGCACACAACTACGAGGAAACATCAACTCCACATCAATAAGCTCAAAACACAACAAGAAGGTAGAAACTACATCTACAAACTCATTATGCAATCAAAACTTCACATTCTCATTTCATTAGAGGAACTTCCTTCTCCAAATCACATCATGATCATTACAATATCATTAAGCACAATAAGGAATTTTTCCCATAAAAGCACATTATGCAACTTTTTATAAAGGCACATTTAAGCATGTTCAACATTTATCCTCATGAAGCATATAAACAACTCAACTAAATGCACATCAACAAGAGGATTACAATTCATGAAAACTCATTTTATCATTTAACAAGAATTCAAATAGAACATGCCAAACATAAGGAATCTATGGAAACTCAAATTAACACATGACTCCAAAACATGCAACAAGCTACAAGGAACCCTTGGTCTCAAGCTTGAATAAGAATAGAAGGAAAGAGATAAGGATATCAACACTCTCAACAACCTACTATTCAACATACCATCTTCCGCTTAGGAGAAAACCCAACTAAGGCCAACATGAAAAACAACATAGGAACTATAACATACCGGCACCTTCATCAGGATTCGCTCCTTTTCCCTCATTGGCTTGAAGTGCATAGAAACGGTTCTTCTTTGGAGCATTAAGATTCGGGCCAACATAATGAGCTTGTTTGGCCTCCCTTGCCCTAGCCGTAAGAGTAGGACAATTTCTCACTTGATGATCACTTTTCCCACACCCATAACAACCACTAGTATCGGCTAGGCATTTCCCAAATTGTTTATTCCCACAAGTGTGACAAGTAGGTTTAGGAAATTGACATCCACCACCTTTCTCCTCATTAGCCTTAGGAGCACTTGAAGAATCTTGGTTAGGAGCTCTCTTCCTGAAACTAGGTTGACCTTTCTCATTGGATCTACCCCACTTCAAATCCCTATTCATCCTCTTAAGCTTGGACTCCTCAATGGATCGGGCATACACCATGAGTCTAGAAATGTTAATGTCATCATGAAGCATCGTTGTACGGCACTCTTCCTTGACTAGGTCGGATACACCGGTAACAAACCTACTCATCTCATCCCTAGGGTTATACACCAAAGATGGAGCATATTTAGACAATAGGATAAACTTCAAAGAATACTCCTCCACATTCATGTTACCTTGTCTAAGGTTTATAAACTCCTCAACCTTACACTCCCTCTTCTCACGGGGAAAGTACCTACCAAGGAAAGTTCCCTTAAACTCCTCTCATTTTATAGGACCCGCTTCTAAAGGCCTATTGCTCTTTCATTGAGTGAACCACACTTGCTCCACATCTTTCAATTGATAGGAAACCAACTCTGTTTTCTCCCTAGAAGATACCCCCATAGCATTGACTATTTTATAAACTTCATCCAAGAATTCTTGGGGATCTTCTCCCACTCTAGAGACAAGAAAATTAGGAGGATTTATCCTCACAAAGTCTCTCAACCTTGAGGCTATGATACTCTCATAAGAATTCACCCTAGGCCCCACATCTCTATTCACTTGAGTCGTCATAGCTCGGGCTATGGTTAGAAAAGTCATCCTAATCTCTTCATTGGTCATATCCGGGGGAACCACCGGAACTTCATTCTCTTGAGGCACTTGATTACCTTGTGGAACTTGGTCGCCTTGAGGACCTTGGGGAGGAACTCCCCCATCCACATTCTCTTCTTCCGCTCTCCTTGGGTTAGCCATCGTATTCATATCCTATAAACACAAGAGAATAATTAGGAAAAGGACATTTATAAAGCTAAACTCTAAGGCACGACTTCAAGAATATGAAAGAAGTGTAACTTTCTATCGTCTTATAGCCTCTCGCTCATAGATGTGTCGCGACTAACACCGATGAACAAGACTCTACTAGATGTAACTTGTGAGACATCAACCCTAAAACCATTCCCAAAACCTTGTGCTCTGATACCATGTTTGTCACGACTCGAAAGCACCCCCTAGTCGTAAGACGGTGTACTCGACCCCGAAGGGGTCTTATACAAGTCTCATAGCATTCATTCATCGCATAGGCAATAGAAATAGTACGGAATTAAAACTTTTTATTCAAAACCATACAATCTATTATTTCAAAAGCATTTAAACGCAAACGGAAGTCTAACGTCTCACATGGCCATCTTAGACAAACTTTAACAAGATAGGGTCACAGCTCTTTACAATTGGGAGATTTTTGTGCGCAGTTCGGCTTACCCGACCCTTCGGCTAAAGGTTGTGACAAGGACAGGTATTATAAGTCCTCAAGGAACAAAATTTCCCATAAGAGAAGGAGATCTCGGCGAAAATCCAAGGAAGAACACGAAGCTAGAAAGAGCTCTCGTAAATCTAAATGATTTACCAAAGATAGATCAAGAAGAGATCTATCTAAAGTTAAGTGCTATAAGTGTGGTCACTTTGGTCATATTGAACCTAATTGCAAGTTAAACAAGTTGAAAACTTTGGAACTTGATGGAGAAACCTATGAAAAGGTGTATGGTTTGTTGTACACTTTAGGTTCAAACGATGATTACGAGTCGAATTCAGGTTCTGATATTGAATTATGTGATTTATCTAATATTGATAAAAATTGTGAAAACCCTTGTACTGCTTGTCAGGAAAACGATTGCAATTGTGAGGATGATGAAATTTATAAACTTCAATCACAATTTCAAGATTTTAATATGAATACAATCACTTATGATAATGTGATTGAACTTTTAAAAGAATATTGATAGTAAGCTTCGTAATAAAATTATTAATTTAGCTACTTCTAACAAAGTTGGTGCTAGTTCTTCTAAACCTTTTGAAACCAAGAAGAACGATTTAAATGATTTTGAATATTCTGCTCCTTACTCTTTAAAAGAGCTAGACGATCGTCTTTTGAAAAAAAATGCTTTTTATCCTGAAAAGGATTATTCTTTCGACGATTTAAAAATTAAAGTTGAGAATTTGAAAAGAGAGACTAAATCTCTTAAACAAAATCAATTGATTTGTGATCACCGAATTACTCAGATTGAGATTAACAATTCGGAAGAACGGTTTTCAAAAAACAAAGGAAAGCAAGTTGAAAATGAAAATGAAAATGAATCTGTTAATCCTGATCCTAAACAAGATATGTTTTTAGGGATGATGCAAATTGTGACTGCTCATAAATGGTATGTTATATGTACAATTTTGATTGATAATAGCTTTTCGATTACTAACGTTGCCATGATTGATAGCGGTGCAGATGTTAGCTGTATTCAGGAAGGCTTGGTGACTACGAAATATTTTCAAAAAACTACTCATTTAGTCAAATCTGCATCAGGACATGCTTTAGATATAAAGTATAAATTACCTAATGCAAAAATTTGCCAGAATAAAGTCTGCATCCCTCATTTCTTCTTCTTGGTTAAAAATAAGTTATCTCCCCCAATCATACTTGGTACCCCTTTTATAAATGTGATTTATCCTTTCACGGGTATTGACTCGAAAGGTTTTTCTGCCGCTTACAACTATAATGAGATAACATATTCTTTTGTTACAGATCCGGTAACTAGAGATATTAATGCTTTGATTAATATGAAGCAAAATCATATGGATTCTTTACAATTGGAATTATTCAGCATGAATATATTTGATTCGCTGAAATCTGCTAAAGTAAAGGACATGATCAAATTGATTTCCGAGCAGATTGTCGTTGATATATGTTCAGATCACCCCAGTGCTTTTTGGAATCGAAAGAAGCACATTGTAACTCTTCCATATGAAGAAGGCTTTTCGGAGGATGATATCCCTACTAAATCTCGGCCCACTCAAATAGTAGAAACATTATTCATCAATAGTAGATACACTGTTCAGGGACCCAGATAGTGGGACCACTTTACTGTACATAGATTCCTTCTGTCTTTTTATTTTGTATATATAAGCATTAGTCTTTCAAAGAGAAGGGCATCAAAAAAAATAGAAAAAGCTCTCTCTTTTCCTTAGTTGTAAATCTTTGTAAAGACATCCCTTTGTAGTCCTGTTCCGATTTCCGATATAAATAACAATCCGATCAGTTCTTCACTTCTTGGACTCTGGTGACGACCATCTCTTCAAGGTACTTTAACTTTTAAGACTTTCATTTTAGCACTGTCTCTCCTAGCCAGGACGATGTCCGGCTAAAATATCATATCTATGTTGAATAGCTAACTTCTCTCCTATATAAACCATGAACAGATCTAAGCTTTATTTAAATATAAAGAAATTTTAGTATGGATTCTCAACTTGGTTTTGAGATCGAGGTACAGTCGGATCTAGTACTACTCTTATTGGCTTTGCCTTAGTGGCTCCATCTGGCCAGTCGTGGTTCTCAGCCTGAAAAGGAGTGAAAAGTAGGGCGCCTTATACCCGGTTAGAACTGCCAGACACATAGGCTCAATAAGATGTATGAATTAGATTCCTGACATACCCTTTGCTCGAGTAAAAGTATCACCATGCAGTCCAAGAAACTATGCCAAAATTCTTATGTATTTCGATTCTCTCGCAGGCGGACTACCGCTAGCTTAAGGATGCTAAGTTTGCTAGATCCATGACTGGAGGGACTACCGCCAGGTCACAGATCCTGTAAATATTATTATTATTATTATCATTATTATTATTATTATTATCATCATCATTATTATTATTATTATTATCATTATTATTATTATTATTCTCATTATTATCATTATTATTTTTATTATTATTATTATTCTTATTGTTATTATTATTATTATTATTATTATTATTATTATTATTATTATTATTATTATTATTATTATTTGGTAAATAAACAACTTTTATTGATTACCAAAAACTGCAACATTATAATGCTAAAACATGATTAGACCATCGTTTCTCACAATCTCTATAGCCTAAAGAAACACCATCGTAGGGACTAAAACAGGTGGTTCTAAAAGAAAAACATTAAGCTAAGCATGTATTTAACAATCAACAAACATGGTAAGAAAGACAAATATAGGCCTGTCTCAGGGCATATGGTTTAACTATTGGAGGTAGTCTTGTCACTTCTTTTGTCTTTCTCCTATTGTGTATGTAGATTGCAACCTCTCTTGATGTTCTATCATTTTTGAACTGATCTCCTTGAAAGCGCTTTAAGTTCCTTCCCCTTCATATCAACGTAACCACTATTACAAATAGGCTACTGAGTATGCCCCCTCTCCCAGATCTCTTCTTAGCCCAATCAAATGTGTGAACCACCTCTTTTTGCCAGCTCGCAATAAGCTTATAAGCTTATAATCACCCACCCATCTTAACAGTATACTCCAAAGTGCGTGAGTAGTTGGGCATTCAAACAATAGATGAGTCAGATTTTCCAAAGGATCAGCATAGAATACACAAGCATTAGGAATTGCTATACCAAATTTTTGTGGCCTATCAACAACTGGTAATCGTTGGTGTAGGGCTAGCCATAAACAAAAATTGTGTTGTGGATGGATTGAAGGATAAGTTGTCAAATTCTTCCATTATATTTTAGGGTACTATGGTCTCAAAGTTGCATACATACTCCTATATTGAATTTGTTGTCATGGACCATTGTATCCAGGTTGTGACACCCCACCCGTTTAAACGTTGGAATTAACTTGTACTTTTGGAATAAGTCTAAGACTACCTCCCATATTAGGAAGGATGTTATATCAGTTATTTTGAGTGCACAATTTTTGTGTGTTAAGTTTTAAGTTCAAGGAAGTTGCAAAATAAAAGTCGACAAAAGTTAGTGTAAATGTTGTAAAAGAATTCTCTGTAATTTAGGGTCAGATGTCTCAACAATTTTTTTCTAATATATAAAGAATTAGAATACCGATGGCCTATCAAATCGAAGATCTACGAGTCTATTTTCCAATGCACTAAACCATTCATCAATACGACTTCATAATTGAGAGATATCAAGGTTTTCGTGAGACTACACAAGTAGACACCTCGAAGTTGGCCCCAACCCCTAAGTCGGTTATTCTTTAAATACACCCGTTTCCTTTTTTTTCATTAGAACTGATAAAATAAACCAGAAAAATCAGAACTCAAGCTACTAAATCCTCCAAGGGTGTTGGTTCTTTCAACTAAGAAGTTTAATGAAAGTTACTCTACGTCGTGAGATCGACGTTGTTGTATAATTTTCTTCTTGATTTGGGCTATAGTTATTGTAGTTGCAAAGAGGCAGAATCTTAGTATTATTATTTCACACATTTTGGTTGAGGCTATCATATTTTTACAACCCTCCTTCGTAGTTCCATGTATAATATAATTTTTATAGATTTTTAAGCCAGGTGGTATTATTTTCGATATTGTGGTTGTGGGCAGCCCCTTTGTCTTATTTGTTTCACTGTTATTGTTGTTTATTGATGGTGTTAAGGTGTCGGAGGTTATTGGGGGTTGGTTTGATTCTTATTGGAGTCGCGTACGATGGTTGTTGGATTGAACGGCATGAAGTACGCCTAGTTATGTTGCCTCGGGAGCTTGTGCTCCTTCGAGACGTTGTCGAAATGTATTAAATGGATTTAGCTGCTAATTATTGTTGCTTTCCGCCTCATTTTATTGTTTGGACTTTGTTGGTCACGAGTGTGGCATTAACGTCTTATCAATTACTTATAGTTCATTCTTATAGCCTTGTTGATTTTCGCGTTATTGCATTACTTTGGTTGGCCAAGCATCATAGAGAAAACTTTTGGACATTTGTTGAAAGGGACATTAAGGCTATTATTTCTCTTCTGGCATGATCCTAATAGCCTAAGCTTGTTATGGCCGGTGTATTATCATTAGTTGACTTGTAGACCTGTTATGTTGAGTTGGCTGCGACCATATGATATAATGCCTATCGACGACACTCTACTCCTTAGTTACCTAGAAAAGTAGTTTATGATTTTGTATTGATTAATTATGATTACTTGTTATTGTTGTAATGTTTTATCGTCTAACTGTCGCCTATGAACTTGTTTTGGCCTTAGCATACACTGATATTGCAGGGGTTCTTGAGCATACATATTAATTCTTATACTGAGCCTACGAACCGGGTAAACCAAGCCTTCAGGTTGAGAAGAGCGAGCCTACATACCAGGTAGGTCGTGCCTAAGGGTTGGGTAGGTTGTACATACTCCTATACTGAATTTGTTGTCACAGACCATTGTATCTAGGCTGTGACACCCCACCCATTTGAACGTTGTAATTTACTTGTACTTTTGGAATAATTCTAAGACTACCTAGCATATTAGGAAGAATGTTATATAAGTTATTTTGAGTGCACAATGTTTGTATGTTAAGTCTTAAGTTCAAGAAAGGTTCAAAATAAAAGTCGACAAAAGTTATTGTAAATGTTGAGTTCTCTATAATTTAGGGTCAGATGTATAAACATTTTCTCCTAATATATAAAGATTTAGAATACCCATTACCTATGAAATCGAAGGTCTATGAGTCTAGTTTCCAACACACTAAACCATTCATCAATATGACTTAATAATTGAGAGATGTGCAGGTTTTCATGAGAGTGCACAAGCAGACGAATGAACTTCGCAATTGAATAACTTATTTTTGAAGATTTAAGCTCGAGAGATAATAGTTTTCTAAACAAGTAGGCAAGTGTTAAAGCTGAAACACTCTGAAATCGAGAGGATATGAGTGATATTCACCTAAAAAGGCTGAAAGGTGTTTAGGTGTATGTAACTTGCTAAGACTACATGCATTGTATCAAAAATACCGTTATTTGTGCAAAATATAAGTTGTAGTCTAGATGTCATGGGAACACAATCCTAGTCTACTCTAAATTGATAACCAAACCTTGGAACTGTCACGTGTTACTATTACTATTTAACTCTAAATACAATTGGTTACTTGGATATTAAAACAAACCCAATATTTACTTTATGCAATTTATTTTTGGGAATAGCAACCGCAACTGAACATAAGAACTAGTAGGTTTGTTTCTTCTATAATTCCCTGTTCGATCGACCTCAACTCTTGTTGAGTTCATTAATTAACATCAATTGTTTATACTTCTTATTTGAGGTGTAAGCTTGGACGTATCAATCTCTTACATTGAAGTTGTAAATCAACTACCTGATGGCTGAGAATGTTTTCAGTATATTTTCTTTTACTTTTAACATGATTAGCTAAAACCCCTATTCTAGGGGTGTGCAAATGGAGTTGAGTTTTGATTAAATTGGTGGAATAGTATGTATTTCTCTGGTTTTTTTTTATTTCATGGATTCAACTTGATTGTTATGTGTTAATTTATGAATTGAGGTTGCATACTTAATTCTACTTTAGATATTCATATATTGCTTGAGAGAGAATGTATGAAGTGGGTAATTGATTTGGTGCTTGCATATTAGTTTGGAATTCCTTATTAGCTTGAGAAAGAAATTTGGGGTTTCACCTCTAAATGCTAGACTTGCTCAAGAGAAGATCTATGTCAAGGTAATGGATTGTTTAGTAAATTATACATAGAAATGTTTGAAAGGAATTCTTGTGATAAATATGTTGTGATTGAGAAATACAATATGTGTTTGAGATTGGCCCAACCTACCCATGGGTAATCAAGGTTATTGAGTAATCACATTGACCCAGCTTTTGAAATCAATACCCACCTCCGCACACTCCTAGATTATTACTCTATTTGCTTGCTAAACACTTGTTTTAGTTAAAATTGTCGAAATTGGTTAGTAAATAATCTTAATTTGATATTTGGAATTTACCCTCCCTTTTACCATCTATATACAATGAATAAGGACACAATTGGACTTCATAATTGAATTCTTTCATATACCATTCCTTGTTGGGGTTCCTCGTACGTTCAGTAATTAGA
Source organism: Solanum acaule (assembly GCA_036250505.1). Lineage (NCBI taxonomy): Eukaryota > Viridiplantae > Streptophyta > Magnoliopsida > Solanales > Solanaceae > Solanum > Solanum acaule. Next base: position 5,949 of record JAJOOR010030211.1, on the reverse strand, counting down.
TTGCTAACGACTACTTACTAGTTTAGTGATTTTACAAATAATTTAAGTGTTATACAAAATGAAGTCGTTGCCGAGGAGTGGTGCTTAGAATTCTTTTAGTGAAGTGATTTTGTGAATTGAATTAGTATAGTAGAATACTTTTATTACCATTTGTTCCGTTGTTTTTCTCTTTATAGGTGAAGACATCAGTGTCATTGGAAACAATGACGCTAGCCAACATGGGCAAAATTAAAATGTGGGAAATTTAGATGATGTGAACTTCAATGCAATATAGGAGCTACCCGATTACCTCCAACCGTGGGGAAAGCTATGTTTCATGTAACCAGAACCATGCTTAAATTTTTCCAAATGAAGGAAATGTTTGGAGGTCTAGCTCATGAGGATCCCCATGAGCATATTCACAACTTTGTGGATGTATGTGATACATTTACTTTCAATTATCACCCAAGAGTCCATTTGATTGAGGCTCTTTCCCTTCTCTCAATGGGGGAAACTTGAAAATGATTGGCTGAATTACCAAGAGACTCAATCACTACTTGGGAAGAACTAACTCAGGTGTGATGAGTGGTAGATTTGCACTCCTTTGAGGCCTATTAAGCTCAAATATTAGTGTCCTCAATGCCTAATTTTGTCCTGTACTGATAATATGATGATATTTTGATGATTTGCAACTATGAAGACAAATGGACAAGTCAAGGAGTGTGAAAAGAGGTGAAAATTTACATTGATGATCGCCAAGAAAGAAATGTGGATCACCTAGTGAACATGACCTCGCCCAAAGTGACAGTGCACAACACTTGTATTTATCAAGATAGGTCGGTAAACTCCAAAATAGAAGGCGATTCACCGAATGAGAAAGGTGACCTTGCTGACCATCACTGAAAGCGACAATGCAAGGAGGAAAATTGAAGGCTCAAAAGGTGAACCAAGGTGGTACTTGGTGATTTGCGTAACATGAAAGACAAACTCAAACGAGCCCATCGACTGAGTTCAAACACCTGAAGCCTAGAATAAGAGAAGGTGAGATGAAGCATGATCGACGATTCGCCAAATGAACTTGTGCCTAGATTGTTTTATTATATAGGTTCTGGCGCTTCTCATCCAACTTGCGGTTAGCATAAACTCCATTCAACTTTGCATGGGATTGGTGAGTCATCATAGTTCGGGGACATGCCACTTATGCTTTTATATTCTTTTCAGACTTATTTTAGTTTCAAATTGTTTTGTGACTAGGGCTTGTCCTAGCCACACCTATGTATAATAGAGGCTTGTTGTCAGAAATTACTATTTTCGCATTTAGTCTTTGTACGCAGGTTCTCTTTTATGTTGAGATTGTCATTTGAGATTTATCTTCCTCTTATATTTTTTATTTAGTTATGTTGTTATCTTAGCGTCATGCTATGTCATGTGGCTCTTTTAGAATTTTTTGGGATTCTATTCACCTTGTCACGTCTATGAGATAGTCTTGAGTCATGACAATAACCCTCTTAGGCAACAACATAGCTCCGTAGGGAAAGATCACATAGTCCTTTTTGGCAACAACATAACTCCATATGCAAAGATCACATAGCTCTCTTATGCAAAATATTGCCCTGTAGGCAAAAATCACATAGCCTTCCTAGGCAAAAATATAGCCTTACTGGCAAAAATCACATTCCTGCAACTAACCACAATAGCCCCAAGGGCAACAATAACAATTCAACATGCCGAAAGTGAAGAGTTTAATTATAAACAACCTATACAAATAATTTATAAGCCATGCCTAACAAGTTGCTACCAACATAATAAGAATCACAAAAAGAGAGGAATTTAACAACTCGAGCATCCAACCACCAACAATTATGGCTATGAGTACATCAACGATAATAATAATCTCTTTACATCGCTCATAGCTTTAAGGAAACATGTTGAAAGAAGAAAATAGCCTTAACATACCTTTTTTGATGAATTCAAGTGGTCTATCGACTTTTTATTTGAAACCCCCTTCAATAGCAAGACCACAATCAACACACAATAATATAAGGTACCATGATAAACCGACAAAAGATATGATTTTTGTTGTAGCTTACTATTTGTGGCTTATTGAAGATAGAATCAATGAAATGAGGGTCTTATCTTGATCTTAAGCTCAGAATACAACTCAAAACCTCAAAACATAGCAAAACCTTGCTGTCACAATCTCCACAGAGGTATGCCGCACAATTTACAAAGAAAAAATAATTCAAAATGTCATTAGAGATCCAAGATGAGTATCAATGTATAGAAATAATTAAGGGTGTAAATTTCTGATTTTGGTGGGTTTGTACGAATTGAAAATGAATTAAAATGAAGAAGATAAAGATTTTATAACCTTCCACTGACCTAAGGGTCCACTAGTCGTCTCTACTGTACATTCATTACAAAAACGCGAATATCTCTCTATTTCGAAGTCGCTTGGACAACGGTTTGATCCATTGGAAACTAGACTCATAAACCTTGATTTGATAGGTTGCGGGTCCCATAACTCTTTACATATTGGAAAGGTCCGAGACATTTGATCCAAATTTCAAAGAAATCTTTAAAACGAAACTTGTGATAATTTTTGCCAACTTTTATTTCACAACTCGCTTAACTTCAAAACTTGAGATACGATTCTTGAACGTTTAAAATTATGATATATCACATCATTCTTAATTTATTAATCACTGTAAGCCCTCATTTGTTTGCACTTAACGAAAGTCTGAATCTTAATCATTCAAATTCAACATATTAAGTGTGTTTGTTTTTAATGTCTGAATTTTAATCATTCAGATTCAACCCATTAAGTACATTTGTTTTATTTTCTTGTAAAGCCTCCAAATGGGTCTTAATGAGTCTAAACGAATCAAATCTATATCAGAGTTTTAATACCATTTAGACTCTATTAAAATAATTAACGTTATTTCAGAAGAATAATTTCTCTTCTTCCCCAATTTTCTTCTAGGGCAAAGTTTCAAGTTTCTTGCTCTCCTTTTCCAACCAAATACCATTTTTTTCTTTTGAATAAGTAAGTTTTCATAATCTCTTACAAGTATTTATCTAGTATTTTTAATATATATACTATTTTTGGATGAATTGATATTTATGAAGAACTCTTCTTGTCACAAATATTGAGTAAAATCGTGAAAATAAAAGAAAGGAAAAAATTTCTTGTATGTTCATTTTTGAAACAACCACTAAAGCGTTCCTTTCGTGTCAAAACTTCTTCGGGAGAAGTTGTCACATCTTGTGAAAAAAATGTTTGAGAAGATAGACATATCGTTTGAGTGTTGTGTGTGTGTGTGTGGGGGGGGGGGGGGTGGTTATACTCTTATTCTCGAAACAACTTTTTTGGATGAAGTTATCTTAGTTTTGGGTTATAATTTTTTATTAATATAGTGTTTAATTTCTAATTTATAAAAAAGATAATTTATGTACATTCAGGTATAGAAAACAAACAATCTTAAACATTCAACGTTCAGACCTAGAAACAACATCTGAATATTCAAATGTGTATTCAAATTCTCACATTTTAATCTCAATGCAAATCTTAATATTCATATGTGCATTCAGATTCAAACGTCTTAATCTTAATGAAAAAAATAAGGCCTAACATTATTTAGGAAAAAATGTGTTAAAATAGGAAAAATATAATATAGTACGAGAAAAATGTATTTTTGACCTAATTAATTAAGTAACACTAGAGACATTTTGAAGCAAGTAATTACTACTGCGAGATAGAATTAAAGAAGGAAAAATTGTATGAAATAACAAACTATTAATTCAAATTAAATGTTATAGCCATAGTTTATTTTAATTGTAATTCACAGCAAACATCCCCTTTTTTGCCATCTGATTCGATATACAATTAGTCATTTTATACATTTCGGTATAAAATATATAAAATGTGTTTTTGCTTGTATAAAACGAGAGAAAAATGTATATACAAATACAAATATATATATTTTCGTCCTATACACTTATAATTATACAAATACCTATCTTATTATACAAATTACAATATATAAATGAATTTATACAAAACTGGACAATTTGTATAAAATTGGATGTTTGTAGGTAATTATACAAATCAAAAGCTCCATAGCAAACACAAAATTTGCTATGGAACTTTTGATTTGTATAATTCGCTACAAGCATCTAATTTTATCAAAAGCTCCATAACAAACATAAAATTTGCTATGGAGCGCAATTATACAAATTATAGATATAACATATAAATATAATTTTTATGTTTGCTATATGTAAAAGTTGCTCAAGTAAGAAATTATTAACCCATAATGTAATACTTTAATTGAATTTTAGATAGTTTGACCAAAAAATAAATTAGAAAAAAAAGAAGTAAATATGCGCAAGTGATATTTTGCAAAGTTATCTCCATTGTAATGTTAATGCTTATTTTGACACAACTCAGAGTTTTTGAAAGATAGAAGAAACAAGTGCGGAGTTGAGTGAGTGAGAAGAAGAAGAAGATGTTAGGAAAAGAAGAATCGAACATGCTGTTGACGTTGCTCAAAGCCGGAGATCAGCGTCCGTTCGATGAGATCGTCGCCGACTTCACTTCCAGTTTCCCTCCCCATCGACAATTTTATGCCTGCATCTCTCTCGCCTTAATACTTGACGTAAATCTCTCTCTCTCTTTCTCCATCTATATCTTTCCGAAGAGCAGTACACCTTTGAAATTAATTTAGGGTTTCAATTGCTGTGTGATGTGACACAAGGATTTTTCCTCTCCATTTAGGGTTTTCTAGTTCGTGTATGTGGTGACTATTTTTTGACATTTTATAAACTTCATTTGGAAGTCTGGTTTTATTCCACAAGGAAATGCATTTTAGCAAAGAGTTTGGAGACATTAAATTTTTGAACTTCAAAGAAATGCAGATTTCCAACTATCAATTGTAACTTCTAAATTCCAGCTGCTTTTTTTCTGGAAACACAAAGGAATATGAATAAAAGAAACAAACAAAATGTTCCTTTATGCTTTAAAAAGATATCTGCTATTCTAGCAGGAACTGAGTTTTCAGGCAAAAGATATTAGTGCATTTAGAAAGTTTTCACTTGCAAGATTTGCTAATAACTAATTTTATTAGATTTATTTGAGGAATTTTATATCTAGCTGGCTAGGGTGCTGTGTACGCAATCTTAATATTTAGCTATTTGAAGAAATTGCCATCAGGAACCCAAGTGTGGCCTTGTGGTTGAGAGTTTAATAACAACACAACCTTCTAGTCCCACCAGAAGTGACAGTACATGAATTCCTCCCATCTGTTTAAGTGTTTGTGGATAGAGTTATATTAAGTCTTGGTGGGTAGAGTTAGCTAGTATTTGTGCCGCTCAGAGGTAACATAATTAGTTGAGGTGCACACAAGCTGGTGTGCACTACTGTTGTCACAAGAAAGGAAAAAAAAGAAATTGCAATCAGAGTTTTGCATGTTGGAGGGAACTATCTTCTGTTCTTTTGAAATTGGAACTAGCACCGAGGTTTGGCTGGGTTATAGAATTTCCTATCGTCCTTGTTTTCCACATTCAGGAAAAGTCGCTACATACTTCCTCTTATCCTTTTGTCTTTAAGTGGTATTTAAAAGTTGCTTGAGAAACTATGTATTTCCTTTGTACTGTATTCTTTTCAATGACACCTAGAAGTTGTACCTGTTCTTCATGGATTCATATATTGTAGAATATTAGAAGGTTTCCAAATGTTTGTTTAGTTGAATGATTAGGTGACCTTTACTCACGTTGTATCTTGTTGAGAAGACAAGTTTTGCAAGTTATAGCTATTAAACTAAATATATCATCTTCTCTGCAGGAAAAACTACTTAAACCAGCACAGAGATTAGTTGCTTTTGCAATTCTTCTGCAGGTTTATTCCTCTCAAGAGCCTTCTTCAAATCCATTCATTTCGTTGCTGGTAAATGTAAGTGCTGTTTTTAATGT
>JAJOOR010030210.1:0-13799 GCA_036250505.1 Solanum acaule | reverse complement strand
TTAAGGATAAAGCAATAACAAACTCAACTTTACTTATATAAAAGTAATATAACTTTAGTAGGAGATTCTTTAACCGACAACCACCACTATGAGCCCTAATGATGATACAACGTTTTACCTCACGTTGCCCAAGGACCATCTTATACCTTGCCGTGATATAGGACCTTGCTTTACTTAGTGGATCCACTAGCTTAACTTACGTGATCATCTAAAAAGAATGACCCGTCAAGTCCCATGTTGGCTACATGGTTCTTATGGAGAGTTAAGTTAATATGAACTCACGTCCCCAATTTGGTGCTCAATACTACTCCCAAAAATACTTTGGCTCATAAGTGTTTTAAACACATCTTTCTTTAGTTTGAGATAATTGTTCAAAGCTTAGCCCAAAGGCTCTCTTGGAAAACATAGTTCCTTTCTTACTCAAATGTAAAAACATTTATAAACTTTTTTGGGAATACTTAGTTCCCTTATAACTTTTGAGAAAATGAACTCAACTTTATACTCTTTACTTAACTTGAAACTTGAGCCTTAAAACGAAGTTAAAACGTTCAATTAAGACTCTTGAAAAACTTTAAAGACTTGCTTTGACTTATTTCTTAACTTCTAAGCTTGACTCTAACTTCACTTGACTTTGATCCTAACTTTCCCCGAATTGGATTACGGATTCAAGAGTAATGATCTCATGTTTATGGATGAGTTCGGGATGTCTATATGTACCTTAGAGTGTTGAAAACAACTATAAAACATAGGTACATTACCAAGGAACATGTATGAAAACGTGGGGAAGGAATGGGAAGGATTGGCGTCTTTGGCGCTCTGAGAGGCGCAGGGCGCCAGCCCTCAAAGCTCAGAAGGCCTGGTGGGGCGCTCTGCATGGCGCGCTGCCCCAAGGGTGGAAGCTCAGAATCCCTTTTGGGGCGCACTGGCTGGCCCGAAAATCCGACTTTTCTCCTTTGTTTTTCCAACTCTGAACCTTCTTAACTTTAAAGGTTCCAGCCCCAAACACTTAGAATCATAAAACCGCTTAATATACAATAGATTCAACTCGAAATCACAATCGGAAACAAGCACCAAACCAACAAGAAACTTCAACAACACAACCACAACTTCAACAAACACAACCACAAACTTCAACAAACACAACCAATCTTTTCTCGGAATTAAAACGAGTTTGGCGTGTGGGTGAATGAACCAACCCAACACTATGATCTCACATACCTTAATAGGGATCACCCCCGACGAAAACCACGACGATCTTGACGAATCCTTGCTTCTTCTTCTCTTTCGATCCTCTTCTTTCTCTCTTCTCTCAAAATCCCTAACTCTCACTTTAAAAAGGAAAAACTGATTTAAAATCAGTCTAAAACCTTAATATAACCAAAAGAAATGGTTAGGGAAAAGACCAAAATACCCTTACAATTTCGGACTAAACTGCCCTGCCAACAGCCCAACTTCCAAAGGGAATAACTCACTCATACGAACTCGGAATCAAGCAAACTCGGCGGAGTTGGAAATATCATTCCAAAAGCTTTCTAAACATAACTGGAAATTCACCTAACTCATCCTGAGCTAGGAGTTATGACTGCTCAAAGTTGACCAAAAACTCATTTTTTTCATACTTAACCAAATTTCCAGATTTTGAATTCTTTCCAAAAATGACTATTTCCAATTTCCAGCTTCTTCATAGTTATTTCAACTTACACGGTGTTACACAAGCATTGCATTAATGGGCCAAGATTGAGTGAGAGGTAACCAATCCTGCACAAGTATTTTTTTTTGTGAAAAGTGGGAAGAGCATCAATATAATGACCTGCCCCATTATTACAAGTGAACTAAAAGAAATCAAACGGAAAAAAATAATTGGTACGGACCGCTATAGCGGTATTGAGGTCCCTATGGATCCGATTGAATCACTATAGTGGGATAAGTTGTTGTAAATATAGGGTAAACTTCTAAAATCACCTACTATTGTCCAAGAACATTTTGGAGAAGTAAAAGGATGACCTAAGATATACTTCAACAATTTTTCTTGAGAAATCGTAAATGTGAGCAATTTGATCCCCTACTTTTGTAGTTTCATTTCTATGTCTTGTAAAATATAATTGTTGCTCTAGGAGATTATTTGAATTCATTCTAAGTTAGAAGAAATTCGAGTTTATGGGAATTTTAGGGTGTAAGACCTTGGGGTAATCTTAATAGTGTTTGTTCTCGATTTATTTTACCGCAATTCACTAATATAACCATTAAAATTGGTAGTTTTTGGTGAATTAATGATGGAAAACCCCTAGTTTGGGTGAAAAAATTATGATGTTGACCTAGGGTGTGAGATTTGGATATAATCTTGAAATATGTAGGTCATTTGTGGTTGATTTTGTATTATACTATTATTTTAGATCAAGAACAAGCTAAAGTTTCACAAAAGGAGTCAAGGTTCGCGATCAGACTTCTACAACAATTGTTTGTCGCTCAGATTGGCTACGTTTTCTTAATTGGATTATTAGACATGTATTCTATTTCATAATATTCTTGAATATGGATGTGATATTTCATGCATAGGCCTTTGGGCACGGACTTTGGATGACTAAAGGTTGTTGTTGTTTATTGTTGTTAAGGCGAGAAAAAAATAATGACTAGGGGGGTAATTCTCTAGTTCTTGATTGTTAACCTTGAGTTTTCTTTTTGAGGTTATTTTGTGGCAATTGTAAGGTTAAGTGTTATGAAATTGTTGGGTTATAGTCATTTCTAGGACTTGTGGTAATCAAGGAAAAATGAATGAACGTGAAAAGTATTAATTCATGGGACTAGAGAGGTATTTCTCGGGGAAAAAATGTGTACTTATAATGGGGTCCAGTATTGGGCTATTGATATATAGATGTATATATGAATATGTGTGTTCATGTTTATTGTTCCATGTGAAATGCTTGTGTAATGCATGTACAAGAAATAAAATGGTATGACTTCAAGTGTGATTTTTCATTGTGATTGTGATTGTGCATTTTGTTTGTGATTGTGGGTTGACTCGGGTACCATGCCAGTACATAATACTAATGGTTGACTCAGGTATGATGGCGGTACATAATACTAATGGTTGGCTTGGATACCACGTCTGGTATATACTAGCAACAGTTGGCTCAGATACAACGTCGATATACTAACAGTTTGTGTGTGGGTTCCACGAGAGAACCGAGTTTGTTCATTATGTTATAATTGTCACGTGTTGGTCCATAAGTGGCCAAGTTTGTGTTTAAATGATGGATGGTACTTGTTAAGACTAGGTTTGAATTTTAAAAACCATAGATGATGTTTTAAAGATCTTTCATGGTCCATGTTACTTGAAAGGTGTGATGCATAAGTTGTGGCGTGTTGTGTTGATGTTGTTCATGATTATTAAGTATATCAACTCGGGGTGAGGACTAAAGAGTCCAAACTATATTATATTTGGGATTATAAATGTGTGTTATCTGTTTGCCAAGTGGTGGTTACTAGATTAGGTTGATGACCAGAGGTCTGGTGCATAGTTCAAATGTTGGGACCAACTATGATTGTTCAGTGTTTAAAATACATCTGCTAAGGGGGATTTGAGTCAAGAAGGCTTAGTAAGATTCACGCAAGTGGTCCACTAAATTGGTCAAGGGCAGGGTGTTGGCATGAGAACTTGAAGGAGGGTAGTCGGTTGGTTAACAAAATTAGTGTTGGTCTTGTATTCGGGAATCTCTATGTGATATAAGGGTTATGTTATGATCTGATATGAGGGTAATTTTTACTCTTGGAATACAAAATCGAAAAGGGTGTTTGCCTCCTAAACTCTTAGTGTAACACCACAAAAAAATATTCTTAGTTAAGACCCGAACTATTCTTTATTTTCATGTAAAGTGTATCTGGTGATTCTTAAATTGCCCATATGTGTAAAGGTCAATTCTTAAGTATTGGAATGGATTTGAATATGAATTAAGGTCACAAGAACCCCTAGTATAAAGTTGAAAGCTTCTATACCAATTAAGTTTTGATGTAAGATTCTACTTGGGTCAACTTCAAACGACATATCTCTTAGAATATAAAGAGTTATGTGGCCCATAACCTATCGAATTAAAGATATTTGATTTTTTTTCAATGACACTAATTTTGCTTCAATCCGAGTTTCAAGTAAAAAGTTATGACAATTTTTGTAATCTTACAGTTCAGTGACGAATTAGCCGATGGGAAAACATTAAAAGGGGTTATTTTTGTCTTTTTACCTCTAAAAAATTCTAAACAAATTTATTAACTAATTAAAAGCACAAAACAATCAGATTTTCATCTCTTAATCTCCCATTCTCTTCTCTCTCAAACCCTAAGGCAAAACCCTAAGGAAAAATCAAAGCATAAGACTTCCATTCAAGATTTTTCTTCAAGGTAAGTCCTTCTCCAAGAATTTTATTCTTTCCAACTCAAATTTCTTCTTACAATTATGAATCATTAATGAAAATCCTAATTCTTGGGCACATAGTTTTCAGAAAATGAATTCAAGAATCTTAACAAAAGTTCTCTTGATTGTTCTCCTTCAAGCTAGGGTTTCAAGTCATCTAATCAAGCTCTTCTTCAAGATTCTTCAAGAATCTTGTTCTTCCAGGTATGTAAAGCTATTATAGTATTGGACTAGTTCGTCCTCACGCTCTATGTCTACTTTCAAATCAGTAAACGGGTAATCTAGGGTTCTATCATTAGATTTGAGTGTTCTTAAGATGAGTTGATGTTGAATTCTGAGTTCTTGAGTTCCTGATTATTGATTTTCTATTCCATATTATTGAATTATTGTATATTGTACATTGAGATTTATTGAGTTGATTGTCATGTCTATTCTTCAGCATTATCCCTGAGTATTCATTGAGTTCTTATTGAGAATCTTTTAAACAAATGTAATTGTTTTAAACTAAGTTCTGAGAAAACAAAAAGGAGTCTTGAGAAAGAGTTTGAAAAATGATTTGAGAAAGAGTATAAGGGAACTAAGTAGTCCCAAATGTATCATTTTGTTACATTGAGAAGAGAACTATGATTCATTATTAGTATGACAATTGTGTATGACATCTAGATATGCCATCAATGTTTATACAATATGACTTCCCGAGTTATCAATGATCATATCACAATAAGCATTTGTTTTAAACTGTTTTTTTAGAAAGTAAAGCAGAGTTTGAGTAGAGTTTAAAGAGAGATTTTGATTTCAAAATGAGTTTATGAGTTCATATATACTTCAGAGCATTACCTCTTTTAAGAGGGTATTTTGAATAATTACCTCAAACAGAGAAAATAGTATGTTTTATACATTTGAGCATGAGTATATATTATTGGGAATAGTATTGAGCACCGATATAGGAATGAGTTCAAACAACTCAAAATCCTCATAAGCCATGTATTCTAACATGGGTAAAGGATCATACTTTTTAGATGAATCTTTATTTGCTTAGTGGATCCACTTAGTTGAGAGGTTAAATACCCCGACACTAGATAGGACAATTCTGACAGTGTGGGCGAGATGATGTATCATCACGTAGTTGATGGTTGTCGGTTAGAGAATCTCTCAAATAGAGTTGAAGTGTATTTTTACTATATCACTTATTATGTTGTGTTTCAGAGATGAGTAAGTATTTGTGAAGTTTTAAATGATTTTACTCTTTTATTTCTTTAAATTCAGATATATATTTATTCTATTGCAGTTCTTTCAGTTCATTTATTTGTTATTCAGCTATATTACATAATCGTACATTCAATGTACTGAAGTCATTCGACCTGCATCTTTTTATGATGCAGATTCAGGTACTTAGGATCCTTAACAGGAGTTTTGTTGAGATCACTGCATCTGTTTGTCAGCTTTTGAGTGAGGCCTCCTTGCTTTTTATAAGTTGTTAGTAGTAGCATTTTGAGGTGTCGTGAGTCTTGTCCTGACACTCGTATTTATACGGTAGAGACTTCATAGATAGACATTTTTGGAGAGTCTTTCAGTATTCAGTTACAAATGTTTTACTTAAAACTTTATGTTTCATACTCAATGTTTTCAAATAGTTTTGAGATTCAGTAAGTTGTATTAAACATTTTCTTCAATTTTGATGCTTGAGTTAGTCTTCCGATTGTAGTCAGCTAGGATGAGGGTTCGCTTGGGAACCAACAATGGTTCTGGAGTGCCGACCACATCCAGGGTGTAGGCTCAGACCGTGACACTTAGTCTCTGTTTCATTGTTTTTACTTGTTTGCTTGATTTTGTGAACTACCATTGTTCAAGCATATTTTTGTTGTTGTGTTGCAAAGATTGAAGCCTTTGAGGAGCATCTTGGCTTGCAAGACTATACCGCGAGTCTTCAAAAATAGACCTGTAACATCAGCCTCGCGCTGACCTTGTAAAGGGGTTGAGCATAACTCCTCGACTTTAGTCCCTTCAACATAAGAAGCGCTCTCGGTATGTGAGTTAGTCGTGTATGCAACTCCATAATTCCTACTTGAATTCCTTTATGAGAAGCTCCATAACAGGATTGACAACATCAAGGGGTGTTTTCGATAGTGTTAGGCCACCTACACTAGCGTTGTTGGAAACTATTGTAGTCACCGCATTCTACAATTTCATTACCATTTCACCTTACACGGTTATGTAGTCTATTATTGAACTTTGCTGGTGTTTTAGGATACATAGAGCATATTTGAGGTGATGTATGTTGGTCTGACTCGAGATCGTTTTGTAAATAGGCTCTATGAAGAAAAGACTTAGGGCAAGTTTGGAAAGTCACCTTGGTAATTGGATTTGGTGCAAGTGAGTGTAATTATATTGTTTGACCTGTTTGATTGATCAGGTAATTACTTGGTTAGCAGGTAATTGAGTGTAATTGGCTGATTACTTTTTATTTTTTATATTTATTTTTAGTTCTATTATTTTAAATGATTTTTATTTTTTTAAAGATATATATTTTATTTTATATTATTTATATTTCATTTCCTTCTCATTCTCAACCTTTACTTTATTTGATTACATGCAATTTTTTGTATTATCTATTTTTTATGTCATGCTTATTTTTTTATTGGCATAATTTGAATTAAAATAGAATTCATTGTTGAGTAAGGTTATAAACTTACGTTTTTCTTTTCTTTTAAAATCATAATTATGTATATTATGTTGAAATTTGACATAAGACTAATTTGTTTTGAATTTAGAACTTATGTTATATTTTCAATTTCATTTGTTTTAGTAGTATTGACTTGAGACTTCACATTGCAAGTCATTTATTTATTAGTTAGACTTGGTAGATTATCTTTTTGCCAAATATTTTAATAATCTATGACATTTTATTTATAATATTAATTGTTTTGTCAAACATGCATTTCATGATGTTCATAGAAATTTTGTACTTTTAGTTTTTATGATTAATTCAATTGAAATATACTAATTTGAAAAATATAAATCAATTATTTTTTCATAATATTAGTTAAGAACATATTCTTATTAATTAATATATTTTCTAAAGACAATATACATCTTAAATATTTAATATGATATTATTTATAAAGTTTCTTATTTGTCAAATATAAATTTTAAATAATTAACTTTTATTTTTATAATTCAATATAATTTTAAAATTACAATTGTGCATCCAACAGTACATTTATAATTACACTGTGGCAACAACCATGTCAACATAATTACTAGGCTGATAAATTTCAATTACCTGGTGACTTTCCAAACAAGTCGTTAGTGAAATGTGGAAAGCATGGAGTACAAGAATAATAGTATATTTTATTATAATTATAATTATTGTTTAGAATCTCCTCCTTTACAATTGTGTAAGAACTACTAATCTATCAACTAATTGAAAAGTTCCACTTGAGCGCTAAAGTACTATGGTCTTTGGTTGTCGTCCACGCGTGGAGATTCTATTAGCCATGTCAGCTCTGTTGCGGATAGGACATATGTACGATAATATCTGATATATCTTTCGGGCCACAAGTTCTCACTTTTTTCTAGATGATTATTATTCCACAAACTCACTAATAAGTCGAGGTTGATCCTTTTTGAACACATCTTTGAAACCGGCCATGCCACCGAACTAATATCTTCGAACACTTTTGTTGGTTCAACGTCCACCCTTTATTTTGCCACGTTTGCAAGTTGGTTTTTGTTCAATACAAAGATGATTAGAGATCAAGTAAATCAATATTATTCAAGATGATTAGACCGATACAGAATTGAAGGACTTTTTTTTGGGGGTGTGAAGGAGTGTCAAACCAAAATACCCAACAAGCATTAGCTCTCCCCGAAAAAGAGGTGATCCAGCCGCACCTTCCAGTACGGCTCAATCGAATGGGAAAACACCTTTCCTCTTTCGCTTTCTCTCCACTCCTGCTCCTGTGGTGGGAGTCATCAAAGGAGGAATGGGCATACGCTGGTTCGATAAGCCAAGGAAAAACAACCACCACTTGGCTTGGTTTTGACACTCAAGCGACCCCTTTTTTTTACTAGCTTTAATTTCACTCCCAGCAGGACACACTACACTTAATGTAATAAAGATTTTTCTAGGAGAACAAAATGAAGCTAATTTACAGCTCTTGTCATATATCTTGATGGGCATAAAGAAATCGTCTTGGTAGGGGAATTCACACGAAAGGGAACGAGGAATTCTCAACAAAAAAAGTGCTCTTTGAACCGAACGTGAAAGTAGTTTTCTTTTTTTAGGGTGACAAAATCAAACTCAATTCACCCAACCCAATTAAGTTTGGATTGGTTATTGACCCAGTCATTCATTATTTAAATTCATTTCAACCCATTAAAATTGAGTTGATATGTAACTCGAATTGGCTCATTACAAATCTTGTCAAAATATTTTTAAATTTTTTCTTTTCAATTTGATATGTTATATATCATCATCATCATCATCATCATATATATATATATATTTATAAGTGGGAAGCTCCTAACTTCAAATTTATATTACCATTTTTGCCCTTTTATAATTTTTTTTTTTTTTTTTTTTTGGAATTTAAGTAAAAAGAAGTCCAAAGGTCATAACTTTTTAATAAAGAACCATGCATTCTCTAAGAATTCAATGACTATATTGATATATAACTATACTTCTTCCATAAGAGATAACCCACGTAAGGTTTTTTTTTTAAATTTTTAGAAATGAAAGATTTGTTCTTTAATATTGATCAACTTTTGCATTTGTTTATTATCAATATCTTAAAATTGAAAGAATTTTTTATATTATGTATATTGCTCGCTGTTTTCTCTTGTTTTTTGGTCTTCTTCGTGAACATCTGGTTATATTCTTTTCTTGTATTCAGATTATTTGGAATAATATTATTCCCACTTAACTTTGAAGCACCATGTGATTATATTTTTTTTATTTGTGCTGATTCTATACGATTAAAGTACTGACAATAAATAATTTTTTTCCTTTTTTCTGGTAATAATTTCTTTCCTTTCTCTTGGTAATCGTTATTTCATTATAGAATTATAATTTTTTTTTTGGGTTTTATGTTTACACAATTCCTTATTAACTAGCAAAACTTATTTTTTTCTGGTTGCCTTTATTTTTTCTATTTTTTTACTTATCAATGGTTTTACATTTTAAAAGTTTCTAAAAAGAGTTATTATTCTATTAATATTATTTTTAATAATAAATATTATCTATAGAATAATAATAATATAATAGTAAATTCATATTCATTGTACTTAAATCTACGAAACTTAATTTTCATTTTTTGTTATATCAATTTCTGAATTTTCAATTGGTGCATATATTATATTTCTATTCTAAAAGTGGAAAAATTATAAATTGAAAGTTCAATTATCAAAATGTCCATTAAAAATTGTAGGACGTTTTTATCCTTTAATCATAAACAATTTTCTTCATATTCATGTACAAAATTATTTTAAAAAAAAATCATTTAATTATAATAATTATTTTGATCAAATTATAATGAATCACCAAAAGGCAAAATGAGTTTAGTAGTCTAACCATCACCATATTTAATAGCTATTAATTCTTTGTTTCTTATTTTTTATTTCTTATTTCTTGTAATTCAAAGGGGTAGACAAAAACCTTTATCTTTATGTATTCTTCTTAATTAAAATAATTAAGAGTTATAAATTATGTGATTTTTGTAGAAATTAACAATAAAAGTTCATCACAACTTTATCAAAAAAAAACATTACTGACAATTTAAACACTCAATACTTATTTATTATAGTATTTTATTATTCTATGCAAGTTACAAATTGTACTACTTATTATAAATATAAATATAAATACTAAAGCATGACGCTCTATTGCATATTCAAGTTAATTTTCGTCTCCTCATTCCAAAATTAGGTAGTTTTTTTGTTTTTCTTTTTGTTACCTTTAACAGTTTTTGGTATTTTTGCTCTATTACACAATTCTTTTTTGCACTTCCGTCTTTAGCTCTTCTCTAACTAATCCAATGGTGAGATTTTTGACGTGCTAATTATAAGTTTGTTTTCTTGAATACAAATTTTAAAATTTTAAGATGTGGATAAAAATATTTGTAGGTTGAGTCAGAGGCTAAATCACGCAACACTATGAAAATTACAAAATAGAGGTAAGAATCTTTTGAGGTATTTTTTAGGAATAATGTAGTTGAATCTCTTTTTATTCTACTTGAACTTTAATGATTTTGACTTTCTGATAGATGATGATAACGTCATATAGAGAGGAGTTTACCCTCAAAGATTTTGAAAAGAAAATGAGATATGTATACATTGTTACTGATCTTTTAGTATATTGCAGGCTTTTAATTTTAGTGTGGATCAAATATAATACTATGTTTTTATAGATGTAAAATGACTATTTTAGATGGTAGGAGATAGTGTACTATATTACATTGGATTTCAGATACTTATGATATATATATATATATATATATATATATATATAGCCTCAAAATTGAATTATCATTTGCTCCTAATTTTCAAGTTGATGATGCATTATTTACTTTAAATGCAATAATGGCTAAATAATGGATTAGGAGAATAAGGAATGTCGATCGGAGTGTATTTGATTTATTGATGTATTCTTAATAAATATTAAGTAATAATGGTTATGATAATCAACCTTATAGTAGACTTTTCTGCTCCTATGTTTAAAAAATGAAAATTTGACCATTCACGTTCTTATGAATCATAAGGACTCACATTTATTATGGATTTTTATATAAAATTTTAGTTACAAAAGAGTGATAAATAGGATAATTATGATGCATTTCATCACACTCCCAACTTCACAATAATCATAGAAATATGACATATTCATATTTACATAAGAATACAATATCATCCTTTTCTCCTAGAATAGTAAGAATATGATACTGAGGTTGATATTTATTTTCTTCCATATAAATAATTTCTTTTTAATTGTATGTTATGATGGTATAAAATGCTGATTTAGGATACTAGCTTTATAAAATTATTCCTACAATTGTATTACTAAAAAAAGGGTTAGTTATATCATATATGCTTACACTTTAAAATGTGTATACGTATTGTATTTGTGCTTAATTTGGGGTAAGATTCTTTAGAGCTATTTGTAGTAACATTAATTTTGGAAATTTTGGTACAACTTATATTTTATCATGTCATGTTGTAGTTGTACAAACAGCCACATATTTATTATTTGATTACACATTGCACCTATATAACTAAATTTAATTGTTTTTTCTAAGTTTAGGCAATCCTTAATATTTTGTATTGAACAATTAAGTCATTTAAGTAGCTTAATTATTTGTCAAATTCAATTTGTATTTTCTTTCTTCAAATTTATATTACTCTTTTCACACATGTTTAATATTATCTTATTATTTTTTTAAAAAAATATGCTAGTAGAATTGAGACACACGTGCAACGCACGTGCCTTGAAACTAGTAGTCATAATAAGGGGGGAAAATAATTTTATTAGGTAGTAAACTAGTTTAAAAGAACAAATAAAACAATTAAGCTTAGTAAAAATTGAGTTGGGTTGAGTCTTAACTCGTTATGTAATCGGTTACCTAACCCATTTTAACCCAAGCAAATTTAGATTGGATTGGGTCTTGACTCGATTATTGTCTTAAGTCTTAACCCATTACGGCCCGCCCAAATTTAACCAAACCCGCTCAATTGTCAACCCCATCTTTTTGTAACTTGTGATCTATAACCAGTCATATATATTCGGGAGCTAAAAAATATCATTCTTTTTTTTAGATAAACTTAAAAATAGCATCATATATAAAATGGGAGAAGTTGTTTACAAGATAAAATTACCTCCTTCGAACCCAACTAATTTTTTGACTGATGGATTAATGATTTAATGAACATGAACTACTCATCATGTTAACCTGGTATAACTTATTACTACTCTTCCGTTCAAAAAGCGTGGCCTAGTTTGCCTTGGCACGAAATTTAAAAAAATAAAAAAAAATTAAATCTTGTCATCCTAAATTAAAGTTATGTCAAATGTACAAAACTGCCCTTTATTCTTGTGGCCTTAAACATGTTACGTGGAAAGTTGAAATTAAAATGTTATAAAAAAAAAAAAGGTCATTCTTTTTTAAACAAACTAAAATAAAAAGTAGACCATTATTTTTTAAACAGAGGAAGTATATAATAATATATACATTTAGAAGAAAGGGGAACTTCTAATTGGTCATATATCTTGGTTCACATTCGTATATTCTTCAACATCATATTTTCTATAGACCAATAGCTTGTTCTTTTCCCACCACTTTTTCGCTACCTTCGCACTGAACTTTTCGTTACTGCATAATGCAACCCAAAACAAAACATTAATTGAATTGTAAAATATTACATGAAAAATATTACCTGGTTTAGCAGAAAAAATCTATTTTTCAAAAAGAAACATTAATTAGTTCTTTTACAAAATATATAAAATTCTGTAATTAAGCTCCAATAATCGCATAGGTAGGGTACATTTCACAAAAAAATGGGACGGAGGGAGTAGTGGTAAGAATTCACTCAAAAGAAAAACTTAGTAGACTCTTTACATCTCAATTGTGCCACATAAATTGAGATGGAGAGAATAGTCGTAAGAATTTACCTGAAGTTGACTTGCTTGATTCCCTTTTTCCCAGTAGATAATATTGTGAAAGTGATGAAGACACCACGTTTGTACTCTTCCACCCATTCCACTTCCAAATCATCATTAACATAGTTTTGTTTTTTGTTATATGATGATTTTAACTTACTGGAAAATACAATTGGAGAAACCAATAGTCTATCAACTTTTCCATCTTCCATACACTCATTCTTAGTAGCAAAATAATGACTTTCTGACATTGTCTGAAGCTGAAATAACCCAAAACAAGCTAATAAGGGCATTGTATTTTATGATTCCTACAATAACAATATATTGTACTCTCGCTGTCTCATTTTACATGAGTTAGTTTGACTCGACACGAAATTTAAGAAATTTTTTTTTTTGAAACTTGTGGTCTAAAATAAGAGTAAAACCGGTAAGTGTATAGTTAAACCTAAGCTATTTGTATTAAAAATGGACAAAGACCAAACCTGATAAGTTTTTGAATACTTAAAGAACTAAAATCAGTAAGTTTATATGAAAGGTACTAAAACTAGTAAGTGTATAGTTAAAGGACTAAAGCTGATAAGTTTTTAAATAGTTAAAGGACTAAATCCGTTAAGTAGAGATGACAAATGGTTGGATTGGATTGGATTTGGATGGATTGAGCAAAAATGGTTTGGATTA
Organism: Solanum acaule; assembly: GCA_036250505.1. Lineage (NCBI taxonomy): Eukaryota > Viridiplantae > Streptophyta > Magnoliopsida > Solanales > Solanaceae > Solanum > Solanum acaule. The sequence goes on along the minus strand of JAJOOR010030210.1, from coordinate 66 downwards.
CAATCCACCCAACACCAACCTACCCCTAAATTTTTTTTGTTTTCCAAAAAAAAAAAAAAAAATTGC
>JAJOOR010030209.1:0-12389 GCA_036250505.1 Solanum acaule | reverse complement strand
ATAACAAAAAACCGAAATAACAAAAACCGAACCGAAATAATAAAAACCGAACCGAACCGAATTATTTCGGTTCGGTGTTCGGTACACGTTGTACAAGAACCGAAAACCGAAAAAACCGAAAAAAAAAAACCGAAACCGAACCGAAATACCGAATGCCCACCCCTAGATTTTACAAGAAAATTTTTAGCAACAAATTTAATGACGATTTGGTCGTTGCTATAAAAAAAAATTTGGCGACAGATTAGCAACGAAACATTTAAGTGGCAAATGTGACAGAAATTTCGTCACGAATTTATTTTAAATGACTAAATTAATTATGAAATTAGCAACAAGATATATAAGTATAGCGACGGACCAGTTTGTCGCTAACAAGTGGCGACGGAAATCGTTCGTCTCTAATACGTTGCTAAACTTGCGACGGAACTCATTTTTTCGTCGCTAAGAGATTATTAACGAGCGATATAGTAACAGTCAATAATCCGTCACAAATCCGTCGCAAATTCGGTTTAGCGACGGAATAGCATAGATTAGCGACGGATTTCGTCAGTCGCTAAATGCTGTTTTTTTGTAGTGATCACGTAAATTGAGATAGAAAGAGTAATAATTATACAATAGAATATAATAATTTCATAAAGGAAAACATATCTTTCTTAATCTAAGAGTGCTAATATCCTATATAAAATTTCTAAGAACACAAATCTATAAGAAACATTCTAAATCAAATATAGAATAAGTCATTTAATCAATATACGTGAACTTCAATAAAAGATACAAAAAGTTTATAAAGAGGCAAAAAATGGTATATAAATCTAGGAATTATGAAAAATTTTGCTTTTTACTTGGTACTCTTATTCCTGATCTTATTATTTGGTTTCGTAGTATAAATTGATGACACTTGTGTGAGGTTAACATTTTTCCTGCCGATCTCAAATATTTTCTTTTGCATTTTCTCTTCCTTTTGTTATTACTTCTTACTAGTATACGAACCCGTGTGTTGCGCAGTTAAATGATAAATGTAATTGTAAATATTGATTTATTGAAAAGTTAAAATTTTAACTTATTATAAGATAATATAAAAGTTTATCGGAGAGAGTGTTAAAATTTAACACCTTAATTAATATGTTATAATATAATATTTATATAAATACATCAATATATAAGTTTAGTTCATTGTCTGAATTTGACAATAATAATTCTTTTAGCTTTATTTAATTTATTTATTAAATTATTCAAAATAATAAGTACTCTCACTCTATCTGTATTATCATCTTGTTAGTTTAGTTCATAGGATGCTTATGTATGCTACCATCTGCAAGAGTGTTAATAACACTGACAGGACTCTTTGCAAGATGATTATTGCAGGTTTTACGGGTCAATTAAGAGGTTGGTGGGATAATTATATGACCCTTGATGCAAAGGCAGCAGTCATAAATGTTAAGGCTACAGCCGAAGGAGTTGATAACCTAGGATTTGCTTTAGTCAAAAACTTCATGGTTATCCAAAGAAGAATAGTGGTAATACACGTATGCTAGAAAACCTAGTATGCAAACTTACTACTATTCTTCTTTGGATAACCATGAAGTTTATTAACTTACATTTCCACTTGTGTCTTGAAATCGAAAGTGGCTTCCATTTCATCTGCAAAATCTTCAGCGAGGCTTATAGGTTTCGCGCTTGCGCCAAATTCTGAAAACTTTTTATCCAAAAGGCTTTCAAGATCATGAAGAGGTCTAAGAATAAAATCCTGAATCTCAAGAGGTCTTTGAATAGGAACATCAGGCTGTTTTGATGTAGAAGCCTGTTCGGAAACTTGTTTCACGGATTTCAGCTTATCATCAATTTGAATAATCAAATTAGTTAGATTATCTAACTTTTTGTCAAGAGAACAAATATGTTCACCAATAACTTTAACATACAGACCCAAATAATTATTTTGAGAAATAAGACGATTAATTTCATTAATGCTTATTGCGGCAACCTCATTATCAATAAATTTTGAAACGCAGTAAAAGTAATACCTGTATTATTAGGTAAAACAAACGGAGCTTGAGGAGGATAGATGGAATTAATAATTTTACATGATTCATCCTTGTAAGATCTTTCAAGAACGTTAATGAATAAAGGTAAATAAGTGGTTATAAACCACGGCACAAAGAACATAATATGATTATGTAGAGCACAAATTTCATAAAATTCTTGAGAAATATTGTTTAAATCTTTTTCACTATAAGTGTCAAAAAACCAAGTTTTAAATCGGTTCCATTTTTCATTCGAAAATTCATTTTGAATATATTTTCTTGCCTGTGATCCTGGACTAAAATCAATTTGATGTTCACTCATCATTAAGATTAAAATTCATCTCGGATGCAGAAGGAATATCCTTATCAGAAATATCAGAAGATTTATCATTAGTTTGAACAATGTATAACCAAGGATCAATTTTAATTTTTTGTTTTTTTCTGTAGATATGACTGTTGATAAAGTATGCAAAGAAGCAGCGCGATTCCTAGTTGGACCATAAAAAGGTTCTATCGGGGAAATATGTTGAATAGCCAGTCTTCTATCAGAAGCAAAATAATGTCTATTATAAGGAACACTTTTTTCATCAAACTGCATACAAATTTTTCCATCGAAATTTTGACTAATATGAGGATATTCAGATTTGGTGACAGCATCTGTCAGTTGTTCAGGGGGTATAACAGAATCTAGAATCCAAGTAGTAGGAAAATTAATTTCTTCCCATTTTATAGGTCTTCTAGTAGTGACCTTAGATCTGGCGAAATTAGTTTCTACCAAAATAGTTTGATCAGATGTATCATATAACTTACATCTAGGATTCAGAGTAGTAAGTAATTTAAAATAGATTCTATAAGACAAGCAGATTAATTCAAAACCAGTTGCATAGTTATAACCATGCGTTTTAACATTCAAAGTTAAAGCATCTAATATATTAGAATCAGTCAAAGATAACTGCAAATTTGGTTGATCATTAAAATAGACCGGACCATAGGCAACCGTAGATTCTATCGAACCCATTAGAGATTGACGAAAATTTAAATTTCTTGCATCTCGTAGAGCAGCTAAGAAAGTCTCAGATAACCCTTTAAGAGTTAAAGGTTTAAAAACAATTTGAACCATGCCAATATGCAAAAACTTATATTGAGATCTATACAAATCAATATCTCGCTTATTTAATAAACGAATAGTTTGTTCAGACGAGTTTAACGCCAAAGATTGCTCAGTTGTTTTAATCAACTGTTTATTTGAGATTTTAACAAACCAACCATAATCATAAATAGTTTTTATATTTACTTTCGGAATAGTCCATTTGTTTAACAAATCAAGATCTTGAGGTATATCTACCTCTTCTAATCGAGTGCTCTTAATATCTCCTTCGTCCATAAAAGAGAGAATATATCTATGTCGAAATTCTTCACATCAATTATATATATACCATGAAAGTTCCTAGACTCTGATACCAAATTACAGGATCACTGACCTGGCGGTGGTCCGCCCAGTCATAGATCAAGCAAGTCAATATCCTTAGAGGTAGTCCAACTACATAAGAATCGAATTACACAAGAATTTTAACATAGTTTCTCAGACTGCATGGTTTTATTATTTTACCCAAGCAAAGGGCCTGTCAAGAAGCTAATACATACTTTTATTGAGCCCATGTGTCTGATAGTTCTAACCGGGTATCAAGTGCCCTACTTATCAAACTCTTTTTCGGGCTAAAAACCACGGCTCATCAGACGGAGTCACTAAGATAAAACCAATAAAAGTAGTACTAGATCCGACTGTACCTCAATCTCAGAACCAAGTCAATAAGCCATACTAAAGTTCTTCTATATTTAAATAAAGCTTAGATCCGTTCATGGTCTATATAAGAGAGAAGTTAGTTATCCGGCATAGATATAAATTTTTTAGCCGGACATAATCACGGCTTAGATCGAAGAATTTATAAAAGTAAAAGACATGAAGAATGAGAAAAGAAAGTACCTTGTTGTTACCAAACCGCACACTTTATTATTCTGGCCAAAATCCGGCAAGCTTACAAAACTTAGTAAGAAAAGTTTACAAGAAAGAGAGAGAGTGCAAAACGGAAGAGAGGGTTTTTAAAACCTGCTCCTTAATTAAAGAAAAACAAACTTATTTATAGGAAAAGAAAGCATCTTTGTACAGGATACTGGGCCCCTATCTGGGTCCTGGTAACAGTGTATCTACTGTTGAGCTATAGTGTTGCTACAGTAGTCCGGGCTTTTTACTGTTTCGGAAAAGCTTAACATTGCTACATCTTGTCCTTTAGTTTTGCCAAAAAATCTTCGGCTTTCTTCAGTGCATCTACTGGACTTTCTTCTTCATATGGTTGAGCTTCGTGCATATCTTCACTTGTTTCACTACGCATTGATGAATCTGATTTTGCGTAATGAGTTAGATTTAGAAGAATCTTTTTCTTTACTTCTTCTAGATACTTCATAATCATTTCATCTTGTTCTCCTTCATCATGATTAGAAATTTTTCTAGCCATATGTTTTACAGAAGTTGAATCATCAATTTATAATCGTGTATGGTTTTTGTTATTAGATCCAGTAGTTCTTGTCCGTATATAGACTTTGTTTGAGGATCTTTCTTCATCAACTTGTCCCAAAAATTATTATAATAAGTTCTATATAGGCAAGGGATTTGTTCCTCAGTGAAATCTACTTCTGGAACCCATTTGTGAATCCATGGAACAGAGAATTCTATAAAAAAAATATATCTGTTCAATTTGTTGAAAATAACAAATATGTTCTTGATGTTATAACTTGTTGAGATCTGGGGAAATCTTGACCCATTCTTTGTATAACTTGAGAAATGGTTCGGGCAATATTTTTATGGTTGGCCCGTGGTATGACCACCAGTTTATAAACCAATTTGGAATAGGGTTAACAAATATCTTGGCACATACTTTTATAAACCAATTATGTTTGTGCCTCTCATTGTTATAACAAAGGACTTTATTAAATGCATGAACATAATCCCAATAGGTGAAGCTTACCATGACTTTGTTCAGACTGAATTGTTTTTCAGTCATTGAGGAAATACCCCAATCTTCAATATGAATGATGTGCTTTATAATCATTTTAGAGAAGTTATAAACATTCTCACTTGTATTATATCCTGAAAAGTGTTGAAATTCAACACATGTGCTTATCAACAGAGTTTCATAATATTTTCGAGTTTTGTATGACTCTCCCGGGAAATAGAGCCCATTTACTAGATACCTTTGGAATATCATCCAGATGTATTGAAGAGGCTTTCTCTTGCGTTCTAGAGCTTAAGTTATATAAACTCATTCATTCCCTTTGTATAATTGGAGAGCTAGACGAGGATCCAAATGACGATCCGGATGTTTTCGACGAGGATGTTATTCCCCTTCTGCGAGAATAACTACCTTTTCCTCTAGCCTTGGTTATCCAAGGAGGATCCATCCTGCAAACATAGCATTTAGTTTTAATCATTCAAGAGGTTATAAACTTCATAACAATAAAATCTTTCATAAAGCTCTTGTTCAATCATGTAATTATTGACGATATCTATCACCATTCCGTCTATAATTCTCCATAATATATGTTCCTGTAAATCTCTATTAAGAGGAACTGCCTTCAAAATCGTAACCAAATCTTTATCAGGAAAGAAGTCAAGAAAACCCATAAGAAGAAAGATATTCTCTAGATAAGAAGTCTAGGAGGGAATATCAAATTGTAGGCATATTATTCAAATTTTTAAATGTTGTGTCTTTCAATTTTTTATAAAAGTCATATATCAATTATATGATTTTTTTTTTAAAAAAAAATTATATAATTATATGTGATATTTTAGTACAATATAATTCTTACAGTTGAATGATATTGTCATAAATTTATTTTCAAATCAATTTTGGATAACACATTAAACAAATAAGGATATATAAAAAAGATAATCCTATAATGTTTAATTGTTATTGCAATAAAAAAAATCTATTAAAAAGATAGGTAAAATAGTGAGTAAAAAAGTTGTTGCATATATATTATTTATCAAATTTTAAAAATAAGTTATATTAAGAATATAAAATAGCCGGAACATCTTGTACAAATACGTAACACGATTTAAATTTAAATTGTCAAATACATTTCTGGAATTTATCCCATTTTTGTGTCTAATAGATATCCTCATCTTAATATGAAGTAACAAACCATTTAATAATTGTATGAATTTAGTCTCCCTCTAAATAATAATATACCAATACAAATTTAAAAATTAATACTATGTATAATATTTCTTAAAAAAATAGACAAATAAAGAGAAATCAATAATATAAATCACAAATTAATACTATAAATTAGAAAAATTACAAATAAATAAATAAATATATGCATCAACTCGTTGTTACATGGGGCTCTCTTTTTCTAATATTGTGATATTCATCACAGAAATAGTAATTTTAAAAAGAAAAAGTCCATTGCTTCGTTCATGTGAAAAAAATATGAAATGTGATGGTGAGGAGAAAATAAATGGAGAAGTGGGAGTTGTAGGTGGTTTATAAAACATTTTTTTTTGTTTTATTTATTTTTTTACTTAACACACATTCAAATAAAAGTATATAAGTAAATCAAATTTAAATTTGTCCGATATTTTCAGATTTATAATATGAAAATAATTTCTATTTTTAAATGTAATAATTGAGAACTTTAATTAGTAAGAATTTAATTTAATAATTATAATTATAATTAGGTTAGAATTTAAAAAATTCTGAAGGATTAGGATAGAAGTGGGAAGTTAATGTGTAGATAAGAATATTTCTTGTTTTTTCAATATGCAGTATAGTAGGAGACGAGAGGGAGTTGCTCGGATGGTAAGCACCCCTCACTTCCAACTCAAAGGTTGCGAGTTCAAGTCATCAAGGGAGCAAAAAGGGGTGGGAGCTCCTAGGGAGGGTAAAAAAAAAGTATAGTAGGAGTAGATTATGTCTACTTTAATTTTTTTAATAAATAAATATTTTTGTATGGTGGTGACACCTGATAATTTTTGTCTCACCTATTATATATAAATAAATTATTTTATTATTATATAATATATTTAATTGTTAATTTAAGATTATAGTTTTTTATGTCAACTAAATTTTTTATATATCACTTAAATACTTAATAAATCTATATATATATATATATATATATATAAAGGAGGAACATAGAGAAGGTGATGTGGCACCTCTCTATGGCTTCCATTCATATTTATTTATTTTTCTCTTTTTCTTGACATTTTTTCTTATTTCTTTCAATTATTTTTTTCTTGCAAAATCATCTTTTTAACTTATACCTCTTTAATTATATAAATTCCATTCTTAAATTAGTATTAATAATATTCATAACTCCCAAACCTTTCATATTCATAACCTCTCAAGCCTTTCATATTGATAACCTTTAATTATTTAATGTAGAAGGTTATATTAATACTATAAAATCGCACTAAAATTGTGTGTTATTTTGTAATCATATTCGGTTAGAGAATTAGTGCCAGATATGTTACAATATTTTTTAAGCTTTGAGGTGCATTATCTTTTTCAAATATAATTTCATATTTTACTTTTAATTAGCAAGTAAGGCTAATATGTCAAAGCATCTTTTTGTTTCTTCTGGATAAATATTTTGGTTTGTCATCTTTATGATTCTCTTTATAACCATAAAGATGGAGATTCATTTTAGGACTAACAATTTGTTATTATTTTTCTTGACTCTTGTATATAGGATGAAATGAAATCATCCAGAGATGGAGATTAATGGATTTTGCACTATATAGATTGATTATTCTTTATTTTTTTAGGTGCTTAAGAAGTAGTGTTCTATTATATTATTTCCTTTTGGATTATTTATGTTTTGTCAAAAATGATTAGATGTGTAAGAGGACTTATGATTAAATGCAATTTTCTCCTTATTCTTTATCTTTTTCTTCTTTTGCTAGATAATTTTTTTGACTTATTTGATCATATTTTGCAGATTATAGGAGATATATCTATAATGAAAATGGTTAGACATTCTTGCATAATTTGATTTTACAAGGTAAAATAATTTGATATGTCTAATATAATTATAACTCTTTCTTTGTTGAAATCATACATTTAATATTATTTTTTTGTGTTTGTGAAGATATAAATCATGAGTTCTTTTTAAAAAATTATTTTATTTATTCTCTTTAGACCTCTATGTAATTCTTAGATAATTTGATTATATTATATTGATAACACTCTCAAAAAAATTATTTGTTCAGATAAATTCATCTCTCACTTTTTTGTTGATTATTATTTTATTGTGTTTGTGGGCTGTACTATTTTAAAATATAGAAGCAGGAAATGAGTCAATGGATATTGATATGCTACTTAAAGAAATACGTACATATACTTCCATAGTGGAACAATTTTTATTAACAAAAATGATAGAACATAAGAATGTAGAGTTAATTTATAATTTTGAAAATACATTTGGTTTTATTAAAAACAAATTATTTATTAATGTGTAAAATTGCAGTCTTTAAATTTTTCATTTTTGTTGTTTTCTCGGAGATTTCAAGTTGTTTATTAATAAGTCAAGTTGCAGTCTTTATATTTTTACATTTTTGTTGTTTTATAGGAGTTCTCAAGTTATTTCAAAATTGCGATTAATTTATAATTTTAAAAATACAGTTTTCTATTTACTTATAATAAAATATTTGTCTCAATAACTTTAATTTGATTGTCTTTTCATTTTCTATAATTAATGTTCTTCATTAGTGTAATAATGAACAAATATTACTCCCATTATGTTACAAACAACTCCAAAGTCACATTCTTAATCCTCTTAATTAATGTGTGTCTTTATTCTTAGGTATTTATTATATTGAATGTAATATTTATTTAAAATGTGAAATATAATTTTTAATATTTTTGTGTTTAAGCCAAGCAAAATTAAAAGAAATAGGAATTTGTATGTGTCATTTTTTTAATCTTTTTTGTGTAGTGAATTCTCTCTTTTGTTCTCTTTTATGTTTATTTTTAAATTTATTTTCTTACATTCTTTTGTTTTCCTAATATAACTTGTCCCAAAAAGTAATTGGATATCTCAATCTAAATATAATAATAATATATTAAGATATGAAAACTAACTAATTAAGATTGTTATTTGTCATCATTTAAATATGTAAGCTTATTTTTATTTAAAATTTAATTATGAAAAAGTTATTAATCAAATATTAAATTAATCTAATATTTTACAATAAAAATAATTAAAATATGTGATGATTGGGTGATGACGACGACAAGTAATAGTAATTGTGGATAATGATTAAAAATAGTGTTGGCTAACAATGTAGTCATGAATAATAACTATTAATGGCAATCTGAGTTTACACATTGTCGAAAAATTATACTAAGAATATAATTAAAAAGATTACAAAGAAGCAAAAAAGAACGATCAGATTTCAAGTTTACATAAATATAGATATAAATTATACTAAAAAAGATCCCAAATAAAAAAAGAAAAAAAAATCTCATCTCAAGTTTACATTTCAGTAGTTCTAATATTATCTTTTCTTTTTCTCTATGAAATTTATTTTTAATATTTAACTTTCAGAAGTTCTGATATATTGATTTCTTAATGAATTTCATATTTAACCTAAATATTTTTCATAGCTTCTCTTCTATGATATTATGTGATTAATAAAAAATTCCTTTTATTAAAGTAATTACTGATATTAGTATGTAACTTTATTTTAATTCTTTTCATAACCGGGCGAAGCGCGGCCAAGTACACTAGTTAATTCTAAATTGAAGTTTTTGTACTTTAATCCAAATGATGTATAAGTTCATAATGCCCAACTTAAATAAAGATCTCCTTCCATAAGAAGCTCTCCCTTATTAAGAAGCTAATTTTAAATTTTATATGTGATTATTGATTGATTCAACTGTAAATACCGAATAAAAAAATTACCACTTTTTTAATGAAAAATAAATCATTTGATATCCTTTTTCCTTGATAAAGGTTCACTTATTCTAAATTTAGATTTTTCATAGATTCAACAACCAAGTTATTACATAAGAAAAAAAATTATTACATAAGCAAAATTTTAAGAACCCAATAACCCATATTCAAAACTAATTGCCAAATTCATAAAAAGTATTGTTTGTCATCACTTTAAAGCACTAAAAACAATATTTATCTTTGCATGCTTGATATAAATTTCTCTTAAACGAAATTTCTCTAATCTCTTTGTCTCTTAATTCTCTGACCGCGTGCCTGTTGAAGAATGAGCCGGCGACTCATAGGCAGTGGCTTGGTTTGGTGAATTGAAGTTGGCCTTAGGTGTAATAGGACTCCCAGTTACTGCGCGCGATCGTATACTGAGGTGCTCCCCGCCGGTTGTTGGAACGACGCGAGCCGGGCCGGGTCTCGATTCAGAAAGGTCCAGGTCAGAATTTGCAGGTAGTTAGCCGCTTTCTCTGTAGGAAAAAACCTTAGGCTGTACAACAACTCCGCTATTCTCCCTTTCAAGTAGGGGTTCAACTTTCGGCTCTTATACATGCTGCTGTCACCTTTCAAACCAAGCTCTTGTGCCTGCTTTAGCTTGCCGGAGGCCGTAGGGCTGGGTGAGAAATGGTTCCCTCTTGCCAATAAACTTTCCCCGGCCTTCCATCGGATTTCAAAGTAGCACGATCTAATTCGAAAATTTCACCCAATTGAGCACGTCTAGCATATTTTTTCACAGTAGCAGGAAAGCGGGGAAACATCCTTTTTCTGAAAAAACATCTTACTGTTTTTCCAAATTAATCCCGCGGATACAAAGACCGTCTGGCGAAAATGCCGCAGGCGCGAAGCGTGGTAGGCCTGCGCCGGGGGAGCATACCATAGGGAGGAAAGGGAGCCCGGACGGTGGGTGAACCCTCATAGATATCAAGTGCCCACATATATAGAGTCAAAAGATATATGGAGTCCGAAGGGTAGGGGGTTTTCTTCGGGGACATAGCTTACGATCATCGGCTTTGATCATGCCACTAGGCATTTCTTCTCTTAACTTAAGAATTAAGTAAAAACAATGAAATTGAACTACATATGGTAAAAAACCGTGTGAATCATCAATACAATATTTGATTCACACGGTCCGCATGCTGGTTCATACAATGTGTATTCGCGATAATCTCATTTCTTTCGACGGAGAAGGGGGTCCACCTTCTTCTATTTCTACATCTTAGGATTTGAGGACTTCTTTTCATCGTCTGTGAATTGGTTGGGCTGAAGCGAGAGAGAGCTTCTCGGTAGAGGTAGTCAAGCTAAGAGCTAGAAAGTTGCAATTCGGTTAAAAGCCAGTAGCACGATAGCTGTTCCTCGGTCCGTGACCCCTGGATGCCGAAGGCGTCCTTGGGGGGAAAAGGGCATCCATTCAAACTGCTCCCATTCCTATGTTGACACCAAGAAAAAGAAACCCTGGAGCCAAGATGAACTGCAGTAGGAGATTTATTAAAACCATTGAATTCAGAATATGGTAAAGTAGCTCCTGGGTGGGCCCTTCAGAAAGAAAGACATAATATAATAATGAATTAATTAATAAACATTAATAATTAAAAAAAGAAAGGGTTGGTTAAGAACGCAACACTTCCTCGTAGGGTCACCAAAGCAGGCTCCTATTTACCCTTTTCTTAGCGGGTGGTTTATGTCTGGTCCTTTCGGGTCGCCTGACCTGGGCTGATGGCGCTTCGTAACGGCTTGTCTGGAGTCCAGCGGCTCTCTAAGGCTTCGATGTACTAGTACCTGCCACCAAAACATCGCCAGTTCAGGCTCAACTCCTCGCTTTACGTTAGCGGACCTACAGGTCGGGCCGGGGCTCTGCGCTCTTTCTTTCTGTGTGGGACGATACCGGGGAGCCAAAGTAGTGGCTGCGGCGCGTTGAGGCACTTTTTCAGATATTCCCCCTTCCAAGGACGCTTTCTCGAGCCTTTTTCCCTCATCCCTTTTGGTTTGGGGACGACAAGTACTTCGTCTCGAGTAGGACACCGGTGATCTCTACATTCACCAGACGAGAAGCTTTTACGTATTACGGAAAAGCAGGCCTCCCAAAAGGTAACTATCACGACCCGGGAGCACCCTCTAGTCGTAACCGGCGTACTCGACCTCAAAGAGGTCTAATACAAGCCTCTTAGCATTCATTCATCGCATAGACACTAAAACCATACACAACTTAAACAATACTAAAAAGACATAAAAGAACATATGGGGTATTGTCCTCGAATATATGAGGACTCACCAAGTCTTCATCTTCAACACTTAGAAACCTATCAAATAGCTATGACATGTCATCATCTCCAAATCCCTACACTTTAGTCCAAAAAGGGAAAGAAAGGG
>JAJOOR010030207.1:0-11701 GCA_036250505.1 Solanum acaule | reverse complement strand
AGTTGAGTTAATATGAACTCGCTTCCCCAATTCGGTGCTCAATACTACTCCCAAAAATACTTTGGCTCATAAGTGTTTTTAAACACATCTTTCTTTAGTTTGAGATAAATGCCCAAAGCTTAGCTTAAAATCTCTTTTGGAATCGATGTTCCCTTTCTTGCTCAAATGTGAAAAACATTTAAAAACTTCTTTGGGAATACTTAGTTCCCCAATGACTTTTGAGAGATGAACTTGAGTCTATACTCTTGGCTTAACTTGAAACTCGATACTCTTTACGTAACTTGAAACTTTATACTCTTTACTTAACTTGAAACTCTGTACTCTTTACTTAACTTGAAACTCTAAGCCTTAAAATGAAGTTAAAACGTTCAATGAAGACTCTTTGAAAAACTTTAAAGGCTTGCTTCTTGACTTCTAGACTTGACTCTAACTTCACTTGACTTTGATCCTAACTCGCCTTGAATTGGATTATAGATTCAAGGTATATGATCACATGTTTATGGATGAGTTCTTGACGTTTAGACGTACCTTGGAGTGTTGGACACAACTATGAAACATAGGTACATTACCAAGGAACATGCATGAAAAAGTGGGGAATGAATGGGAATGGTTGGTGTCCTTGGCGCTCTGAGAGGCACGGGGCGCCAACCTTCAGACCTCAGAGGGGCCTGCTGGGCGCTCTGCTAGGCGCGCCGCCCCAAGGGCTGGACTTCAGAGTCCCTTTTGGGGTGCGCTGGCTAGCGCGACGCCCCTCCCCTGTTTCTAGAAAAACTCGACTTTCCTCCTTCCTTTTTCCAACTCTAAACCTTCTAAACTTCAAAGTTTCCAGCCCCAAACACTTAATATCATAAAACCCCTCAACATACACTAGATTCAACTCGAAATCACAATCGGAAACATGAACCAAGACAACAAGAAACTTCAACAACACAACCAACAACTTCAACAAACACAACCAATCTTTTCTCGGAATTAAAACGAGTTTGGCGTGTGGAGGATTGAACCAACCCAACACTATGAACTCACATACCAGAATAGGGATCACCCCCGACGAACACCACGACGATCTTTGACAAATCTAGCTTCTTCTTCTCTTTCTCCTCTTCTTTCTCTCTTCACTCACAAACCCTCACTCTCACTTTTAAAAGGAAAAACTGATTTTAAAATCAGTCTAAATCCCTAATATAACCAAAAGAAATGGTTAGGGAAAAGACCAAAATACCCTTACAAATTTTGGGCCGACTTCCCTGTGCCAACAGCCCAACTTCCAAAGGGCATAACTCACTCATACGAACACGGAATTGAGCAAACTCGGCGGCGTTGGAAAGATCGTTCCACGAGCTTCGCAAACATAACTAGAACTACACCTAAATCATCCTGAGCTAGGAGTTATGACTGTTCAAAGTTGGCCAAAAACTCACTTTTTCCGATACTTAACCAAATTTCCAGATTTTTGAATTCCTTCCAAAAATGACTATTTCCAATTCTAAGCCTCTTCATAGTCATTTCAAATTGCAAGATGTCACACAACAAGTCTCTAAAGATATGATTAACCTGATATTTTTCATCTACTTGAACATGTTCAATCCACGTAACCTACAAGAGATAAAAATTATCAAAAAAGCAATAAAAAAAATTATCTTGATAATTGGAAGCATTTTTTATAAGAACGTATGTTGCAAATTCATGCTTTTTAGTAGTGAATCTTACAAGGTGAGCATTATTTAAGATGATATAAGGATACAACTATTCAGTATATTTAGTAACATTTGAACATTTGAGGCATGAACTGTCACGATCCAAAAATGAACGTGAGGACACTTGTCTTATCCCACCAAGACAAGTCAACGTAAAATCCAAAATATAACAACAAATGTGGAAGTAAAGAAAAAAATGAAAGTCTAACACAATCAGCTTACGTGGAAAAAAGCCAACACAAGGACTAAAATCAGTTAAATTTCTAACTTAAGACCTCAAATCCACGAAATACCTCAGAATCTGAAGTCAACGACTCTCCTAGATAAAATTCAGCATTTCGGGGCTGATGGAACTGACGGAATTCCATTGTAAAACTCAAAATTTAGATTGCTATCAGAAAACATTTTAACCACTTTAAACCTTTTAAAACTCAAAACTTCCATAAATCATAACTTTTCAATAAAATTTCAGAACAAACTCCACAACTTGATAAAAAATGACGCGGTACAACTTTCGAAAAGGATAAAATAATAATTTTAAAAAAAAATCTAAAAATAACCTTCTCGATCATTACACGAACAATATAATATGGGCTGATATTCGAGATTGTTAAATTAGGAATAGTGATAGGTCTGACGACTATGATAGAACATGTTAAAAAGAGTATTAGTGAATCTAATGCAATCCCAAAATATAACTCATAAGGTTGTTTGCGGGAGTATCTAACGTTATACATGGAGACAAAATTATCATTTTCTAAATGAATAATGGGGACACTTGAGAAGCCCCCGACACACGTCCAAAACTAAATATTTAGAGTGTGAACAATATAACACGAGGATCCAAAATTGGTTAAATCGAGAATAAAGATAGGTTTGATTCTTATACAATATTAAAAGATATGTATCAGTACTTCTAAAATTTTACCTATGTAACACTCTTTGGAATATAAACTACACGTGAATAGTGATATATATTTTAGGTTCGAGCTGTTGAAACAATCTCTTGCAAAAATGTAAAGTAAATTTGTGTGCCCGTGTGATACAGACCTTCCTCGAAACCACACATAGCAAAATCTTAGTGTTACCAAGCTATTGTGAGAGGAAGTGATTCTTACCAGACTTTTGCGATCACCAATATCTTGAATTAAAATCCAGAAGGAAACTTCCAAGCATAAGAAGGTGCACAAGTTTGAATCTCTTTGAATAAATCATATGAAACACTAACCATTATCCATGTTGTATGATCAAGTTGTTTACAACAACGTATGAAGAAAAAATCTCTAGCTTCCACTAAAGGAGATAAAATATGCAACTTTTCATACATCTGTTTTCAAGAATCAAGAAAACATTAGATCATTTTTTATGAAGCAATTTTAATATTATTTAATTTTTAAGAAAGAAAAATATTAAATATGGATTAATATTTACCAATTGTATAGAAATCCCCATATTCCCAGAATCAAGAAAATCAAGAATCCTTGCTTCTGTGACTATAGTAGGAAACATGTTCATCCATTTGATCTGCATATACAAAATCAATCATTTTTAGTATATGATTAATGTTTAAATAATAAAAATTATGCCTTGAAAATTCACATAATTAGGGTCGGCTATGTAAATAGTCATAGTACATGTCTGTTTCATTTAAACTCATCTTAATCAATATTGTATGGCAGAAAATTTAAAAATAAAATGGCCTATTGAAAAGTAGCCGGAAATTTAAAGTCATTGAAATATAGCCAACAGATTCATAAGTCCTTCAAAATAACCAATTTGAAATCTATGATGTAAGTGTGTTAGATTTTAAAAAATCATAAGAGTAACATGTCAGTCTAAATCAGAAGTAGACAATATTACTTGTGAACTGAACTATTGTAATATGAAAATATTTAAGAAGCTTATCGGATCAAGAAATATTTGGATCAACTCAATTGCAGACATTGATACAACTCCACAATCCCTTGATAGAAAGGGGACGCATGAGCGTTGGATAATGGAAAGAAGGTAGAATTGCTCGGGACCTAGTGATCGATTCTTTTTCTTTTATAATTCAATTCGAGCAGTTGATGATTTATAAGGTCGATTTTGAATTTGGAAATGTTTTGTCATAATTCTTACGATGAATAAACCACCTCTCATCAGTTGATGATTTTACCCAAAATGGATTATTCAAATGAAAAAGTCCACACATTTCATTCATAGCAGGAATAACTACATTTAAAATAATTGATTGCTCCCCATTATCACGATGAAAATTATAATTTTTTTGTGTTAATGGAGAAATTATTGGAATATTATTAATATTTATTGAATGAGCTCGAACATTATTAGTAGAATTATTATTTTCTTGATTTATAGGAGGAGGATATCCAATGGAGAGCAACGTATAATTTGGCTCAATAAACATTCATTAGCTGGTGGTGTCAAATTTGAATCCGTCACAACAGACTTTCCACGAAAACTTGACACGATATTTGATAATCTTGCAGTCTGCAAAAAAAATAATTGTTAAGTCAAATTACTTGCTATATATAAAATGTAATTATTATTAATAGACATAATTTTGAGAACCTAAAAATAAAAGATAGATTAAATAACATATTGTCAGTGTATATAATTTAAATTTTTTTTTCCTTCAATTAGTTTACTATGAAATGAAGGTGATCTCTCTTGTCTAGGGTAAGTGCAAGTCATAGGCACCGCACAAAAACGAATACATGATTTAAGTGGAGTAACAAATAAAGGAGAAGATAGACAGAGATTAAAAAAGTGTTATCAAGAGGTGAACCTGGATTGTATCATGTATATAGAAGTAAATGAAGAAGAGGATATAAACTTCTGAGTCACCTTGTCATGATATTTATTAAAAATTATATAAACCTATCCTACCTCGTCCGAGTATAGGTGGGGGATAGATGGTGTATTATGTGAAGTATGGGTGATGAAGCAGTACAGAGTTTTGGAATCTTGGAGTAGGTTGTATCGTATAAATTTGGTTGCAGGCTTGGAAAAAGTTGTTGGATTTAGGAACAACGGTGAAGTTTTGTTTTCAACTAGGAAGAATGATTTGGTTTCTTATGACCCAAATAGTGGACGAAATACGAGTCTTGGTATTCAAGGAAACACTTGGTCGTTTTATGTTCAAAATTACATGGAATCACTTAATTATTTTGCTCAAAGGGAACAATGTCATTTCGGGTGGGTTCTTGGGAGGAACGGGAGGTTTATGGACTTAATGAATAGTTGGACTACAAAATTTATCGATACAATAAAGAAGAATCTGATCACTAGGTAAGGTATTTCATCAAAGTTCATGGATGTTTCAAGGTATTGGAAGTGAAAGATGTTTTATCAAATTTGGTATTTGTTAATTATATTGTTCTGAATATTGAACTTTTGTTTTCCATTTACTTGCGTAATTGTGTTGCATTAGTTGTTACTGTACTCTTGTTGCCTTTTGATGTATTTCAAGTTTAATTGTTGTGATTCATTATCTTTATCAATTGATTATCATATCATTACCATTTCATTGCTGCTAGTGTGATTCGATAGAATTTCCATATTCTCCCTGATGTCGAAAATGGCGAGATGAAGGAAATGCATAATGCTTTATTTAGCTCAACCCAGATTTTTTAGTAAGCCAAGAGCATTTTCTTCAGTTTGTAAACCAAGTACTAAGCTGGTTATGGACCCGAGAGAGAGAGCCCTGTACAATATCAGTGCTGCAAAGGGCAAAAAGTCTTGAGGATCTACACTTAATATGAATTGTGCAACCTTGTCTTTTAAACGTCTTCTATTTCTTCAAAAGCCTGAGACGATATAAAATCCACAATACAATGCTTAATCTCAAACCCCACCACTCTCCTGCAAACCCACTATTGATCGAATAAATTTCAATCTTAGGAAAACCATTATACCCAAACACATCATTCTTATGATATGAATTGTGCAACCTGTCTTTTAAACTAGTAAGAATGATGTGTTTGGGTATAATTGAATTGCAAAATCAAAAGTACATATATTTGTCAATAGTCTTAAACAAAAAACAAAAAGCAAAACATGAAATAAAAAAGAATTAAATTTGAATTATTGCAAAAAAAAAGAAAAAAAAAGACACATACACATACAGATAATAAATGATTATACAGCTAATGGATTTTGATTTTATCACTCATGCCTCTTAGGAAAATAACGTAATATCTTAAAAAAAAGAAGAGAACTGAACATATATGAGGGTTCAAGGTTTTTTTTGGTAATAAAATTGTTCTTACGCTTCAAGCTGTTGAATTTGTTCCACAGAGTATCTTAGGTGTTGCGTTTTCCCTTTTGATCTTTTTTTGGAGGTTGATTCTCCTAGATCTGTCATTTTTCTTTACTAATTTTTTGTACAATAAAACAAAAAACACAAAAAAAAAACAATTGTCAATAAGTTTATCTATTGTTACCCAATCAATTTATATAAGAAACAATCAAAATAGATCCAAGAGAAAAGAGATATATAAGAGAGATTCTTACACACTTTTAATTGATGAATAGAGATGAAGAAAGATGTCATAGGTTCATAGTAAGTGATCTATTTATATAGTAGAAAACAAGTTGATTTGACATATGATAGACACATTGAATCTGATCTGACAAAAAATCAAGGATAAAATTATAGAGAATGCAAATGTGAACACAAATCTATTTTAATTGTTTGTCTTTCGCAAAATATTTGGTTTGAGATTAATAAATATGGTTTGCTATTTATATATTGTCTATGTAAATTGCATCATAGGTTAAATTTCATAAATGGAAATATAATTATGACTTTTTGAGTCATATGTTAAATTTCATAAATGGAAATATAATTATTATGACTTTTTGAGTCATAGGTTAAATTTCATAAATGGATATACAATTATGACTTTTTGAGTCATAGGTAAATTTCATAAATGATAGATAAATGTGAATCTTTCGCCATCAAAGTTTCTAATAGAAAAACCACTAAAAAAAATGATCCTGCTATGATGTCCAAACAAATGGCAATAACTTTACTAAATATGCCACAACTTTATTTCAATTAACTTAAAATTTTGATTTCTTTAATTACTGAGCTTAATGTTAAAACTATGACAAGAAGTTCCATGTCAAGGTCAAAGCTACAAATAAGGTATACAAACAAGTTATTTTCATTACGTGTGGATGCTTCTTGCTTGAGCTTAAAGTATAAATCATATTAGTCTATTATAGATGAATACAAGTTTCATTAATAACTATACAAAACATTTATGTTTATTTATTAAAAAATTGTATATTATATACGTGTATATAAAAAAAGAATTGTATATATAATTTATCGGTTTGGTTCAATTTTATATTGGTTTTTTTAATAAAACCAAATCAAACAAGATTACAAGTTTTTCGAATTTAAATTCAATCCAAACAAAATTTGATTTATTTAATCGATATGATTCAATTTTGGATTCGATATGATTTTTAACCGCACCATGAAGACCCCTATAGATGGAGGTATCTTTATGTCTAATTTTGATTATTATTAGTTGTGACGTCCATGCGTGGATCATACTGTTGTTGTTGGGATTATTAGCCGATTTGTGAATATTGGGATATCTCTGTTTTACGAAGAGATCTCTAGCAAAAGTTTTACAAGATCTTGAGTTACCAAAGTTTAGGCCATGATCCATACTCGAGGACGAATGTTACCAACAGAAAAGTAATATAACACTCCATACATTGAAGCTTAGTTATAACCATTATATTTCCTATAGGTTCATCAGAACCATGATTAACCATGTAAAAGCACATGTTAAAGTTGTTATCCTTTCAAGTACTAGTGTCCAAAAGATTAAAGTTAAAAAGAATTGAAACACCAAGTTTGGGAAGATTTGTGTCAACATGCGGACTACATATTTGACATTTGGAGTCAATGATTGTCAACAATTTTTTTAATTTAGCGTCCAGTAACACCCCAAAAGTTGCTAATCCTATGTCAGACCTTGGGAAGATACAAAAAACTGAAGTTTACAAAATTTCCTGACTACGAACGCTTTTATGGATCGTGTAAGGAACCAACGACTATGATGGGATTGGTAGCAGATTTCAGGACGGGGAAATTTGTCTAGGGGTTTCACGGACTCTTCTACGGACGTGGAAGCTTTCATAAGCCATAGATTGGTCCGTACAATGAGACCTCATAAACTCAGGAAAACACTGTCTTTTACGGGCACTTTTAAAGTCTATAGATTGTTATATGGTCCGTAGAAGGTGTCCGTAGATGACCTCCAACAGATTTTAAGTTAGGGTCATTTTGATTTTTTTTCCCACTCTTTTAATTTCTATACTACGCCGTTTTGGACTCTTGTTTTGAATGTTGGATTAAGGGATTCTTAGTAGACCCAAACCTCTCTTACATGCTTAATACCCCAAATCAAGTTTCTCCTCTCTCAAGTTTCCTCTCAAGCAAGAACTAGGGTTCCAAGCTTCAAGTATCCATTCAAGGAATTCAAGCTAGGGTTCTTCATTTAAGGTATGTGGGATTTCATCAATGGATATCCATTCAACCATTGCGTCCCAAGAAAACCTAATTTCTTCATGTATGATTCCTACAAACCTAGGTTTTCTATGATATTCATGTGCTTTCAATGCAAATCAGTCCTCCTTCATGAATAATGGAAGGAGTATCTTTTTCTAAATATGCCAAGACCTAATTTGTAATTGAATAATCCAATAACATGATAAAAATACAAAAAACAATAAAAAAAATTGAAAATCAATTTTAATTATCAGGAATGATAACCATTGACCACTACCTTCCTAGTAATTAGTAGGAAAAATTAGGCTCTAAGTCTAATAAGAGAATATATTCATGAAAAGTATTACACAAAATAACTAAAAAGGAAAAAAAGAAAAAGACTAGCATTCTCTATCCATCCGGCCAGTTGGTTGTACTATAATACTTCTCCAAATATTCTCGGATCACAAAGAACACGTGTATTTTTGTAATTGGACTAGTAAACTATAAATTAAGAAGGCCTAAAGTACATAAATCAAAACAACTAAAAGATTTTGTATAGAAATCTCTTTTACTTTCTTATTATCTTATTCTGGTTTGATCGAGAAAAGAATTAAAAGAAGATGCCTAACGGACAACTTGAAGTTTATGTTGGACATGCAAGAGGCCTTGATGACCAAAATTGGCTCAGTATTTTCCTCACTAACTCCCTTTCTTTATTCTAGTAAATTTAACTTTCCGAGTGTTATTGATTTGTATCCTACAAATAATTAAAATACATAGATAAAAAAAAATTAAATTCTAAATCTGCTCGTTAGTATTAATATCCTTCATCTCTTATAGGTTAACTAATTTTACTTTTTTTTGTTACATTTCAAAAGCTGATATGAATCCTTATGTGGTCGTTACATGCCGTACTGAAGAGAAGAAATCCAGTACCGCATCAGGTTAGTAGTAATTATTCTTGTATCGAATATTAAAAACTTCAAATACTTTTTCAACAATTTAATAGTTTGTTGATATTGTCGATACATATAAATTAATTAATTAAACTCGTATCTTAATAATATAAATTTTGTTTTTATAGGTGAAGGAGAGGACCCTGAGTGGAATGAGTCCTTCTTATTCACTGTTTCTCGTGGTTGTGACGAAGTTCACATCAAGATTATGGATGAAAATACATTTCAAGATGACGATTTCATCGGGGAAACAACGTTAATAATCTCCTTCATTCCTTGTTCTTTTATGAACATTGACTTTATTTTGCAAATAATCTAGTCTCTAGCTAATACATGGTTCTTTTATATCCCGTGATCAAAACAGAATTTCATTAGAGGAAGTGTTTCGCGAAGGAGAAGTTGAAACAACAACATATGACCTTTATAAGGACGATGAAAATTGTGGATCCATCAAAATTGGCCTCACTTTCACACGCGAGGAGGTAACATATATTATAAGTTCTTAACAAAATCAATTTAATTTTTTTGTGTAATGATTTTTTTTTAAAAGAACAAGATTATTGATCAAGATCAATATATTTTTCTCACTTGCAGAGGGATGAATATGACGAGGACTACTAGTATATACTTTCCGACCCAACAAGTTGAGCTTATGAAAAGGTCCTTGGGTTACCCATACAACGAAAAATAGTCCTCAGAATAAATTATGAAATAATATTGAATTGTTTAGTTTAGTTATTAATTTCTTGATTTTCATTCGAATAACATAGGCATTAGTTTTGCAGTAAATTTTTCTTTGTTTTATTTCAATATGAATTCAATGTAAAATTTTGATACACGCGATAGCAAATACTACATTTGTGTCATCGATCAATTTTTAATTAGTTAACTATTGTTACTTGAGCATGTTATATCTCAAACGCGTTTGCTTTTGATATTTGTCCTATATATTTTAAAATTAGTAAGTTTGGCTATGTTTCATCAACCTAGAATTTATGAAAAAGGTTAAAAACATCCCGAATATGAGCACATTAAATGATTAATGTATTGAGAGAAGTAATAATAAACAACACTTCAAAGAACATAATATATAACTTATTGTCAAGAACATATATATATTCTTCAAGGTCCTTCATTTCTATCGTATTGGTAACATGACATACCTTGTTAGCTGATTGAGTCAATCACCAATGTGTCATCTGCTTTAAATGTCTCCCCCTCTAATAATATTCAATGACTTCCCCAAAATCCTCATATGAGTACTAATCACAGGTTGTTTTCCAGGTTCTTCTGGAATAATAAGGAAAAGGTAAGAAGCGTGCGAACATTGGGTTTCTTGGACCAATAAGTTGTTACCCAAAGAAGAAGGGGAATTGGGTTTTAGATGTTTATTTGTTGTGAACAAACCTTTATTTGCTAAGCTTTGGGGGATTATTAGGACCAAAAATTTCCCATGGACAAACTATATGTGGAACAAGTACTGTAAAATATAAAAGCCCAATGTGATTGAATGGGGGCAAAGGATCATAACTCTGGAAACATATGCCTAGAGGCTAGGAATATAGCATTGATCATGAAATTCTGCGGGAATTTAAATATTTGGTTTGATAATTGGACAAAGCTAGGAGCATTACACTATGTTCTGCCTTTGTCTAAAATTGTCAGATTTTGGGTCATGGGTAACTCATGCCTGATTATGTCTATATTTTCCCTTTGTCTAAAATTTTAGATTTTGGGTCATGGGTAGCTGTCATCCCCCGAGCCTACACTTTGGACGTGACCGGCACTCGAAAATCATTGCTGGCCCCCAAGCGAACCCTTGGCCTGGCTTTCTGAACTCAGCGGACACCTAACTTAACAAAATAACTCAATGCAATGCAAGGTCTTAAAACAACCCAACTGATAAAATCTAGCCAAAAAGGCAACTCGAGTCTCAAAATAGAATACTTATATATATACATGGATGAGAGACTCAATACTAACTGACTCACTGTCTATGAAGCCTCTAAAATACTGAGATGGATGTTGGGACAGACCCCGCAACATCCTAATAAAACCAAACTAAGAGAGCAAAATAACCGAGTCCTCCGCAAAGCAGGGAGGCTCACCACTAACTCTGAAGTGGTCAACTGGATCAACGGTGTGCCGGATGCTGATCCTGGGTACCTGCGTCTGCATCATAATAAGATGTAGGCCAACTGGCATCAGTACATGGAATGTACGAGTATGCGAGCTGGACCGCTAAACAACAACTTAAGCTTGAAAGGAGTACAAAAGAGAACTTACCTTGTCTCTGCTCAACTTATAAATAACTGATCTCAATATAAAGCAATAAGACACATGCAATATATATAAAGCTTGTGAAACTATTTAAAACATGACGTAAAAAAAATCATATTTATAATATCATAAAAATACCATGCTTCCTCTCAAAGTCTACTTGTGCAATGCATGAATGAAGTCCCATACCCCCATCCATACTAAGCAGAACCCCTCGAGGAACCATGCAATTTCTGCTGTGGGAGTTT
>JAJOOR010030206.1:0-16243 GCA_036250505.1 Solanum acaule | reverse complement strand
TTTATGCAATGTTTTCTTGGTAAAGAAAGTTTTAAATTTCTTATGGTTTTAGTGTCTATGCGATGAATGAATGCTAAGAGGCTTGTATTAGACCTCTTCGAGGTCGAGTACGCCGGTTACGACTAGGGGGTGCTCCCGGGTCGTGACAGGAAATGAGCGTGAAAAAAATGGTGTGAGTATACATGTTGGCTCCCCAAGTCAATACGGAGGTCCTCATAAAATCTTTTTGAGAAAAAGTTTTGGGTGCTCTGAGCTCCAGATCAATGGGCTAATAGACACGAAAAATAGGGAAATTTGCGCTATTCATCAAATAGGGTTGGAGATGCAAAAATGGGCATGAACAAATGGTGTTAGTATACATGATGGTTCTCCAACTCAATACGGAGGTACTCATAAGGTTTTTTGAGAAAAAATCTTAGTTGCTTCGGGCGCCAGATCCATTGACTAATTAATACACATGAAAAGTAAAGAAATTTGCGCGATTCCTAAAAATTGATGCGGAAATGGGCATGAAAAAAATGGTGTGAGTATACGCGATGGTTTCCCAACTCAATACGGAAGTCCTCATATAGTTTTTTGAGAATTTTTTTTTTGGTGCTTCAAGCGCCAGATGAATGAGCTAATACACACAAAAAATAGGTGAATTTACGCGATTCCTGAAAAAGGGGTTGTCGATGCGGAAATGGACGTGAAAAAAATGGTGTGAGTATACATGATGGTTTCCCAACTAAATACAGAGGTACTCTTAAAATTTTTTGAAAATATTTGGATGCTCCAGCGCCAATCCACGGACTAATACACATGAAAAACAGGAAAATTTACTCAATTGCTATGAAAGGGAATGTAGATGCAGAAAATGGCGTGAAAAAAATGGTGTCACTATACGTGATGGTTCCCTAACTCAATACGGAAGTCCTCATAAAGTTTTTTGAGAAACAAATTTTGAGTGCTCCGGGAGCCAGATCCATAGGCTAATACACATGAAAAATAGGGGAATTTACGTGATTACTAAAAAAGGGGCTGTAGATCTGGAAATGGCGTGAAAAAAATGGTGTCATTATACGTGATGCTTCCCCAACTAAATACAGAGGTCCTCATAAAGTTTTTTGACAAACTTTTTTTGGGTGCTCCGAACGCCAGATCTATCAGTCAATACAAACAAAAAATAGGAAAATTTGTGCCATTGCTAAAAAAGGGATTTTAGATGCGGAAATAGGCGTGAAAAAAATTATGTGAGTATACATGATGGTTTCTCAACTCAATACGGAGTTCTTCATAAAGTTTTTTGAGCATTTTTTTTTTGGTGTTACGGGCGCTAGATCCATGGGTAATACACAAGAAAAGTAGAGGAATTTGCGCGATTGCTAAAAAAAGGGTTGTAGATACGAAAATAGGCGTGAAAAAATGGTGTAAATATACGTCATGGTTCCCCAACTCAATACGGATGTCTTGGTAAAGTTTTTTGATAAAAAAGATTGGATACTCCGGGAACATGATCCATGGGCTAATACACACGACAAATAGGGAAATTTGGATGATTCCTAAGAAAAGGTTTTAAGATGCGGAAATGGGCGTAAAAAAAGGGTGTGAGTATAAGTGATGGTTCATCAACTCAATACGGAGATTCTCATAAAGGTTTTTGAGAAATATTTTTTGGTGCTCTGGGCGCCAGATCTATGGGCTAATACATACGAAAAATAAGGAAATTTGCGCGATTGCTAAAAAGAGGTATGTAGATGCGAAAATGGGCGTGAAAAAAATGGTGTGAGTATCTGTGATGGTTCCCCAAATCAATACGGAGATCCTCACAAAGTTTTTTGAGAAAATATTTTTGGTGTTGCGGGTACCTTATCCATGAGCTAATATACATGAAAAATAGGGGAATTTACGCGATTGCTAAAAAATGGATTGTAGATGCGGAAATGGACGCGAAAAAAATGGTAGATGTATACGTGATGGTTCCCTAACTCAATCAAAGGTGCTCGTAAAGTTTTTTGAGAAAATTGTTTTGGGTGCTACATGCGCCAGATATATGGCTAATACACACGAAAAATAGGACTATTTACGCTATTGCTAAAAAAAGGGTTGTAGATGAAGAAATGGGCGTGAAAACTGTTTTGAGGTCCTCATAAAAAAATTTTGAAATTTTTTTTGGGTGCTCCGGGAGCCATATTCATTTGCTAATACACACGAAAAATAGGAAAATTTGCGCGATAGCTAAAAAATGGGTTGTGGATGCGGAAATGGGAGGGAAAAAAATGGTGTGAGTATACGTGATGGTTTCCCAAGTCATTACGGAGGTCCTCATAAATTTTTTTGAGAATATTTTTGTAGGTGCTTCTGGCGCCAGATCCATGGGCTAATACATATTAATAATATGAGATTTAGCGTGATAGCTAAGAAAATGTTGTAGATGCGGAATTGGGCGTGAAAAATTGTGTGAGTATACGTGATGGTTCCTCAACTCAATGCGGAGGTTCCTAATAAAGTATTTTGAGAAAAAAATTTGGGTGCTCTGGCGACAGATCCATGGGATTAATACACACGAAATATAGGGAAATTTATGCAATTCCTAAAAAAAGGATTGTAGATGCGGAAATAGGCGTGAAAGAAATGGTGCGAGTACACGTAATGGTTCCCCAACTCAATACGGAGGTCCTCATAACGTTTTTTGAAGAAAAAAATTTTCGATGCTCGGGCGTCATATCCATTGGCTAATACACACGAAAAATAGAAAAAATTGTGCGATTTTTGAAAAAGGGGATGTAGATGCGGAAATGGACATGAAGAAAAAGTGTAAGTATACGTGATAGTTTCCCAACTCAATACAGAGGTCCTCATAAAGTTTTGTGTGCTTCGGGCGCCAGATCCATGGCTAATACACGCGAATGATAGGAGAATTGTGTCGCCGGCTAAAAAGGGGCTGTAAATGCGAAAATGGGTGTGAAAAAAAATGGTGAGAGTATACGTGATGGTTCCCGAACTCATACGGAGGTCATCATAAAGTTTTTTGAATAAAAATTTGGGTGCTCTGGACGCCTGATCCATGGGCTAATACATAGGAAAATAGAGAAATTTGTGTGATTCCTTTAAAAGGATGATAAATACATAAATGGGCGTGAAAAAAATGGTGTGAGTATACGTGATGGTTTCCCAACTCAATACAGAGGTCCTCATAAAGTTTTTTGAGAAATTTTTGTTTGGGTGCAACGGGCGCCAAATCCATGGGAAAATACACACGAAAAATAGAGGAATTTGCGTGATTGCTAAAAAAAGGGTTGTAGATGCGGAAATAGGCATGAAAAAATGGTATGAGTATACGTGATGGCTCCCCAATTCAATAGGGAGGTCCTCATAAAGTTTTTTGAGAAAAAATATTTGGGTGCTCTAGGCGCCAGATCCATTGCTGATACACATGGATAATAGGAAAATTTGCGCGTTTGTTAAAAAATGGGTTGTGGATGGCGAAATGGGAGTGAAAAAAATGGTTTGAGTATACGTGATGGTTCCCCAACTCAAGACGGAGGTCCTCATAAAGTTTTTTGAGAAAGAAATTATGGTGCTCTGGACGCCAGATCCATGAGTTAACACACACGAAAAAATTGGAGAATTTGCGTCGTCGGCTAAAAAGGGGCTTTAGATGCAAAAATGGGCGTGAAAAAATGGTGTGACTTTACGTGATGGTTCCTGAAATCATACGGAGGTCCTCATAAAGTTTTTTGAGAATAAAATTTGTTTGGTGCTGCGGGTGCCAGATCCATGGGCTAATACACACGAAAAATAGGGTAATTTGCGCGAGTGATAAAAAAATGGACTGTAGATGCGGAAATGTGCGTGAAAATATGGTGTGGTATACATGATGATTCCCTAACTAAATACGGAGGTCATTATAAAGTTTTTAGAGAATAAAATTTTGGGTGCTCAAGGTGCCAGATCCGTGGGCTAATACACACGAAAAATAGAGGAATTTGTGTAATTGCTAAAAAATGGGTTGTATATGCGGAAATGGGCAGAAAAAAATGATATGAGTATATGTGATGGTTCTCCAACTCAATACGGAGGACCTCATAAAAAATTTTGACATAAAAATTTTGCGTGCTCCGGGCGCTAGATCTATGGGATAATACACACGAAAAATAGAGTAAGTTGTGCGATTGCCTAAAAAGGGGTTATAAATGCAGAAATGGGAGTGAAAAAAATTATGTGAGTATCATGATAGTTCTTGAACTCAATACGGAGGTCCTCATAAAGTTTTTTTTAAAAATAATAATTTTGGGTGCTCCAGGCGCCAGATCCATGGGTTAATACACAAGAAAAATTGGGGAATTTGTGTGATTTCTATAAAAGGGTTGTAGATGCGGAAATGGTCGTGAAAAAAATGGTGTGAGTATACGTGAAGGTTCCCCGTGTCAATACGAAGGTTCTCATAGAGTTTTTTGAGAAAAAACATTAGGGTGTTCGAGCGCTAGATCCATGGGCTAATATGCACGAAAAATAGGGAAATATGCGCGATTCCTAAAAAAGGGGCCCTAGATGCGAAAATGGGCGTGAAATAAATGGTGTGTGTATACGTAATGATTCCCCAACTCAATACAGAGGTCCTCATAAAGTTTTTTGAAAAATAAATTTTGGGCGTCCGGGCGCCAGATAAATGGGCTAATACACACAAAAAATAGAGGAATTTGTACGATTCTTATAAACGGGGCTGTAGATGGGGAAATGTGTGTGAAAAAAATGGTGTGAGTATACGTAATAGTTCCCCAACTCAATGCGGAGGTCCTCATAAAGTCTTTTGAGAAAATTAATTTTGGGTGCTACAGGCGCCAGATCCATTGGCTAATACACACGAAAAATAGAGAAATTTGCGCAATTCCTAAAAAAGGTATTGTAGATGTGGAAATGGGAGTGAAAAAATGGTGTAAGTATATGTGATGGTTCCCGAACTCGATACGGAGGTGCGGAAATGGGCGTGAAAAAAAATGGTGTAAGTATACGTTATGGTTCCCCAACTCATCACGGAGGTCTTCATAAAGTTTTTGAGATTTTTTTTGGATGTTACGGGCGCTAGATCCATGGGTTAATACACATGAAAAATAAGGAAATTTGCGTCATCGGCTAAAAAAGGGGTTGTAGATGCGGAAATGGGTGTGAATAAAATGGTGTGAGTATACGTGATGGTTCCCAAACTCAATACGGAGGTCCTCATAAATTTATTTGAGAAAAAAAAATTGGGTGCCCTGGGCGCGAGATCCATGGGCTAATACACACGAAAAATAGAGAAATTTGCATGATTGCTAAAAAAGGGATTGTAGATGCGGAAATGGGCGTGAAAAAATTGTGTGAGTATACGTGATGGTTCCGCAACTCAATACAGATAAAGTTTTTTTAGAAAAATAAATGGATGCTCTGGACGCCAGATCCATGGATATATATATCATTGTTTAAAGACATTTGTATAATTATAAAAATTATACAATATAAATGTTAATAGTTATACCATTCCCAAATGTTTGTATAATGAAATATGTTATTTGTATATATCTTATTTAATTGTTCACATATACATTATGTTAAATAGTATCTAATGATCCGTGTAACCAGTTTCAATGAAGGATTAGTTATTAGAGTCCATGACCAACTCAATATGAAAAATTTACATATATATACTAATTATTACTAAATAATAACTACTACTATTACTTTTTTTCTAATTTACGTTGTAGAAGTTTATCACCATCACATGATTATTTGTTCCACGTAGATATGTTTCTAATTTAAGATATGTATTAGTGATAATTCTAATTTAAGCTATGATTATCGATATTTTGCTATTATATCTTTAAAAAATAGTGATAATTCATCTTTTTAAGAGGTTAAATTAGATATCATATCAAATACTAAGTTTTCATTTTTAATTTGGTAATTCAATAGTATAATATCAAAGAGCAAATATCTTTTTTTAAACGTGAAGGGGAAATAACTGCTAAGATTGTGTGACTAAAAATAGAGAGAGATTTGTGGAGTGAAATAAGGAAAGGAAAAACATTGGTTGTGGGAGTTATGATTTATGTATCCTGTTGGGGGTTTGGGAGTAAAATAAGAGATTTTAGAAAATTTTAGAACTGGTAGGGAATAATGGGAATTATGGAGAAAAAAAGGTGTGTATATATATAATTTATCCTAATATTATTTATTTAGGAGGTCCACAATGAGTATTATGTTTTTCATTAAGAAGAATAAAATTTATTTGGTAAAGTATTTTAATTATATTCAATAACCTTTAACTAAGGATTCTAATTAGATTCAGTAACCTTTAATTAAGGGACATGTTTCCTTTATTACAATCGAAACTGTCCATAATTACCTAACTAAATTTAAACACTATTTTGTTTAATTAATTAAAAACAACTGAAATATACAAACAAGTTTCATTTTAGCTATTTAAACTATAATTATGCTGCGTAAATAGGCAAACTCTAGTTAAGGAAGCCTATTATGTTTCCTATGATAGCTATTTATGATTTTTTTCCTTTTTCGAAACCATAGTGAAGTCCATGGGGCTTGGTATTTGAATTGAGCTAGATTGAAAATGAAGCCTTTGTTGAAGTGATCAGGCCCAATACACTCCTTTTGGATTCAAGTCCTCAAACGAACTACTATACATATTTCAAAATCTTATGTATCTTACTACTAATTAAAAGTTTTGTATCTTATATTGAGGAAAATACTCTAAGATACACGTATTTGTACTACCAGATACACTAAAATAGGGAGAGAGGCGAGCGGTATGGGAAAGGATGCGAGCGAGATTCGTTATGCATTCAGATACATGTAAATCACATTAGATACACCCTACATACATGTATCTTTATGTATTTGGTGTGATTCGTATTTATCTAGCAACCAGATACATAGGAGAGAGGCGAGTGAGATGGGAGAAGTCGAGCGAGATTTGTCATGTATCCTAGATACATGTGAATCCACTTCGAAACAATGTATCTAGAGTAGATTACACCTAATTTTGACCCCATGTATCCTGAGATATATGTATTTGGACGTAACCCTAACGTATCTAGATGCACCATAATATGGTAAGATATGTCATATTGCAAACTAGAGTGTATCTAAGTAATAATGTCTTAAATTAGTGAGATTTGTGTTAGTTTCTCATTAATTTTTGCCATTTGTATCTCAGGTATTTATTTTTTTCCCCTTATCTATACAGACGTAATTCGTTCGACATATATTAAGAGACGTAACATCTCGAAAGTCATATCACCACAATATTTATGAGCTTACACACGAAAAAACTGAGAAAATCAGCCAATTTCCATTCTTTATTTATTGATGTTTCGCTATTTATTTTGATCTCCTCTCGGTGTTCTGTAGTATAACGTCTGATTAAATTCGGTCGACACTTCAATTTGATAAGATTGAAAATTCAATTATATACTAAAATTTGAATTGGTCTTATTGAGAGTATACGTCAGAAATTGATAAATTTCAATATCTAAAATATATCAAGATTGCGTAATGTATTATAGATCATTTCACAAAATGTCAACTGAATGATGTCTTTATGTATATCATTATTTCTTAATTAATATCATTATTCATAGTGCAATCATGCTTAGATATAAAATATTTCGTCCGTCTCAATTTATGTGTCATAGACGTTAGCCTACTTATTTATTACCTTCTCGAGATTTTATCGAGTATGTTTAGTTTTTTTGTTTGGTATCTGATAATCACACGAAAAATCGATTAAATTTGAATTTATATTGGGAAGTCTCAGTGCCGGCTCAATGCTTATAAAAATTAGGCATATGCCTTAGGCCCCCAATTTTAGGGGGCCTCAAATTAATTTTTTTTATAGAAAAAATTAATTATTTAAGATATATATATATATATATATATATATATAAAATTTATTCTCCTTAACCTCAATCAAATAGAAGAAATTAAGAAAAATGTTGTTTTGTCTTCTTACACTCTCTTCACTAACTCTCGCGTTGTAATTTTCTAGATCCCTTTTATACTCTATGTAAGTTAGAGCTCTATTAAAAATATGAATCAATAGTAAAAATCATGTGTTGGATAAAACGAATTACAAGCCTATTTAGATTGACTTATTTTATGTGCTTTTAAATAAAAAAGAAGTTTATAAGCAGTTTTGTCAACTTATTACTTATAGAATAATGTTAACAATTTATATAATAATTACCTCAGCTAAAAGATTTTAGATCTTTAATTTAAATTTCGCTTTAGGCCTCCAAGTACGTTGAGCCACCCCTGGGAAGTCTCATGTTGAGCATGGGAAGACACGACAACTTTATATTCAGGAGGACTCAAATTCAAAACTTTTAATTAAAAATAAAGAGTACTTTCCACTGTACTAAAATTTTGTTTGGTATATTGTTATTGTTATTGTAGTCGACAATCATCAAGAAAAGTACCACCTTTTAATCTAACTATGCTGAAATTAGAAGTACAAAATATCTGTAATTATCTTACAGGCAATCAAATTATGTTTATTACTTATTTCATCATATGTTCATAGAACTTAAAACTTTACCTTTCTTAAATAAAAAACACGTATTCACATTATCTTTTTAACTAATCCTATATTTGAGCATTCATTAATTTAATTAAAAGAAAGATTTAAAAGTAAAAAGTAACACGTTAACACGATGTTTGAAATTTTATTTATTTCAATTTGCTATATAAGTCTATGCGTAAAGTCGTTAATTAACATAGCAATATTAAATATATCATAAATTATCTTTTGCTTTTTTGGTTGATATATAAAATAATAAAATACTATAACACCCTATATTGCAAGATAATTCCAAAATATATACTAATTTTATTATGTTTATACTTTGTAGTGATCACTATTTTTCTCCAGTATTTTGATTGTATAAATATGTTTTATAATGTCGATAGATAAACTCGAACTCTTCTTTTTATGAGTATATTATATCCAATTCAAAGTATATCGCAACATTTTTTATTAGTGTATTTATTTTTAACAATCGTCATGCTTATTGAATCATCAATAATTAATTATTTATTTATTCTCAAAGAATAAAACGATGTAGGTGACGAACAATTAACCTAATTTTAACATTTTGCTTTTGTTTTCTTCTCACTCTGATGTATTTAATTTTTTCTAGTTACATATTTAATTAGTTGTCAACTTTGCTATCACTTTAAACTAATAGTAATTTTTATAATTTAGATAAACAAATGGTATTATTATAATTTATAGGTTGTAACGTATTAATAAAATAATCATATGCTAATTTAAATCGGACAAAATTCCCTGATTTGCTCACCATCCACACAAATACAAACAAAAAAAACTTAGATCACACATAATATTAATATATATACACTATAAAAACATATAATATGTAACATATAGATAGAGTCGATCCTATAAACCAATGAATGAGACTCCTAGTTCTGAAAAAGATGAGGATTTCTTGATCTATCGATCTCTCCCAACACAATATCTAACGCCCCGTTTAGATATGATTTGAAATTAGACTGATTTAAAATTAAAATTAGAAAACATCACACGTTCGGAAAACTATTAAAATTTCTCTAATTTTTGTACAATATTAATATATTATCAAATGAGCAAATCATAGTTCATAAATAAGATATAAAAAGTCCTAATAAGCCAACATATAATTTTATAAAGATCAACTAGTCAACAATAGTAGTAAGTAGTAACTAGTTATTCTTTCATATAATTTTTTCACATGGTATGAACAATCTCTTCATGTGAGCATGAGTCTTTCTATATAAAATTTAAAATGACCGATGGGTCTTTTTTTTTATAAAATATCAACTTATTAATTAAATTTTACATTTTAAAATTTTTAAAATCACAATTTGAAATTCTAAATCCCACTGTTTGAAAAATTTAAGAGTTGAAATCATAATTTGAAATTGCATATGCAAACACCTACTTAATATAGTGGAGGATCGAAAAGTTATACAAGGCGATTCAAAAATGTCGTATTTTAGATCAAAGAGATTTAATTCAACAACACCTTATATATAACAAAGAAAACAAAATGTTTTTTTATTTTAATTAGTAATTACGCAGTATATAACTAAAAAATCCTGCATCCTTTCCTTTAATTTATGATGAGAAATTGATTTCTTTTCCTATTCTGTTCCATCAAAGGAATACACCTTATTTTTTACTTAGAAAAAAATGCTATTATTATGTTCAAAGTAAAACACTATTTAATTTGCCTAGTCAATAAATTATTGTAAAAGGGAATTCTACTTTTTTCTTCTATATTCCATGTTCTAATTTCCAAGGCCATTCATTGCCAAAGACTTTCCCCATTTTGAATTTAAAATAAGCTGGAAAACTTTGTACTTTATTTGTATGTTCTTTGAATAAATTTAAATTATTATTTTTTGTGATTTATAGTACTTTTATATAATTTTTAAATATATAAATTATATTTCAAGAATCTTAAAAATTATATCTCCAAATGCACGATTAAAATAAATAAGCTTGACTCTCGATATAAAATTATAAATTAAGATGGATGGATTATTAATCTTCAAAAGCTACTTTAATTTTACCCAAAACTAATGAATAAATGCGCTAGACATGTCTTTGCATACTTTTTTTGTTTTCAGTTTCCTACTCAATTTTGATATTAGTATTGGGGTCTATTAAAAATTAATAAGCATGAAAGCGTTTTTTTCAGAATTCAAACTTAAAACAACGAAAAGATTTTATCCATTCTATCACAACGTCCTATATTCGGTTTATTAAAAAATCAAATAACCTTTTCCTTCTAAACTTTTCTCCATATGATGAATAATACTCTTTCCAACTTCTCTTTTTTTATTTTCTTATTTTATTAACCAACCAAACAAAGTAATATTAAGGGTCAATTTTTTTGTAATATACACAACAAAACAAGCTAGTAAAGGTAATGTGATTGAGAAGTAAAACAGACAAATTAATCTCTAATGAATTGTTACGTACTCATATAATGAAAGAAAACCGACTTTGACAAATAAGACTAAAATCCAATATAAAAGGAAGTCAGAATATGAAATTTATAAATTTAAAATTTTAATTTATTTAAGATATTAGGACTCTATTGTAAACGAATGAGTGTTACGATAAAATTATGAATATTTTTTATTTATATTTCAATGATTTAGATTTGAGTCTTATTAGGTGCGTAGTTGCCTTTATTAAGATTTACTTTAATTTACAATGTGAAATTTTTCGAAATGTATCCAAATTTACTGGTCCTCTAATATAGGACACCAAGTGAAAATAAAAAAACAAATTGAAATTATTACTTTGAATTGAATAGTTAATTGCAATTTGTAATTTATTTAAAAAATTAATAAGCCTATGAGAAGTATAGTATATAGACAGAGATTGGGGCAAAAACCTATTCTAATTTATTTTTATCTTAAAAAAAAAAACAATTAGATGATGACAAGAATATATTATGACATAATTTAATTGTTTTCTTGTTGTCTTCTCCATTCTTATTTAGTTACAACTAGTATTATTTTACATTTTAATTGTTTTAATCATGTGGAATGTGGTTAGCAGCTACTCTAAACATATTATTTTTATTTAGTTCCACTAATAGATCAATAAACTTAAAAATTAGCGGTGACTATCAACAACACGATAAAAATCGTCTAAAACAATCCGTAATCACAAAAATCAAAATTAAAATTTATTAATATTTGAGGAACTTAAAATGCTAATATATCCTTTTAAGCAACTGTATTACTTGTGGAGAGATAGCATTTGATTAAATATTTAATTGATGTAAGACTACTTCATTTACTCTTTTAAAATCAATAAAATGAAAGAAGTCAGAAGAAATAGAACAATAATTTAATGCAAACCTAACCAATCACTCATCTTTACACCTATAATGAGACACAATATGTGTGGCGGAGCCAAAAAATTTATTGAGCGTTCTTATTTTTGGGGTGTACGTATTAAAATATCAAAAAGTAGCTATACGTAAAAAATAATATAAGAAGAGTCAACATATATATATATATATATATATATATATATATGCGCCTGCGTACGCGCACACATAATTAAAATTTTAACCTAGCTAAATAGTATAATTTTTTGATGAAGGGGTGTTATTTGATACTTTCAAGATAAGGTGGCACCGAATAACTCGATGAAGTATTGCAATTAATAATTAGGAAATACTATTAAACCCATTTAACGAATATTTATTTTTATTCTATTATATATATATATCCATTTTGATAGACACGCCATAATTTTAGACGACATATGGATGCCCTTATTTTTGGGCGTTACGTATCACATAGTTAAGAATTAGGATCTCGAAAATTCTTTTTGGGGATAATATTCATAGATAATAATCCTTTTGGCTTTTTGCACCTCCATATATTTCATTAAGATCCCAATTTTTTTCATGAAGATTATGTAATTTACAAATTCTTTTTTTAAGGTTAAATCAATATCATCATTTTTACTACTTTGATAGCATAGTTTATTATATTCCAATAACTAATGAATTCAAAAAGTAGTTTCCAATTAATATCTGATTAATGTTACTCCATAATTTAATTTCATCACACATTTATCATTTATGTATAGCCTTTTTCTATTTCGCTTTCTATATTTTCTTCTTTATTTTTTTAAAATAAAAAATTACGTAATTACACGACTTAAAATAATATAATCTCTAAAAGTCCCTACCATTTGAATTAATTACAAAAATCCTTTTTTGTCCTTCTCTCTTAACATTCAGATACATCACTCCACCTCTATCATATACATTATAACTTTGTTTGTGTACCATGTATCTGGTACAAATGTAATTGTTGTTACAAAACTCCTATTATGTCAAACATAAATCAGCATGAATATGATTTATTTATGTATTTAATACATAAACTTATATGTCTATACATAACTTATGTATTGTTTGCTACATATCGAGTGAAGAAGCAATACTTCCATGAGTTCTCTTCTGTATTTTTTTAAAAAAAAAATCTGATCCAATACACCGTACATAACATGGGAAAAATCCGAATTATTATTATTATTATTATTATTTTGTATAAATCAAATTTATGAAAATGACAAGGACGGGCCATGATTTAATGTGTGTGTGTGACACATTTTGGTGTTCAACACCATTATTGAAATTTCTTGGCCCTGCATAGTCAATCAATCTCTGAATTATAACTCATTCTTAACTGAATAAAAAATATTCACCTTTTTTTTATAATTGAAATGAATGGAAAAATAATAATCTATGAGAGATAATTTTCAGATCAAATTACTATTAACACAAAATCAACAAGTTCAATCGAATAAATAATGAATCTTAGGGAAAGAATTAGTTTGAAAGGACCACAAGAACGTAGGCTTAATAGTGATAGTAACTATCTAACATTAACACTAGAAATCAAAACGAACTTGTGGATAAAAGATCGAGAAATAATAAGCAAACGTATTATAAAATATGATAGAATTCTGGACAATTAAATCAAAAGTTTAAATTTAAATCATCAGATATATTTGCTACACTTAATTAAATAGTACTTATTTAGTATAATTTTTTTAATAATGTAAAATTTAAAAACACGCAAAATATAAATAAGTAATACATAAATAATTAAATTTTCATCACTAATATTTACATAAAATTACATAATTAGCATATTGAGATTTTTTTTTTTATCTTTTTTCATATTCTATCCTCAACATTAATTACTTATTTCAAATTATTTTTTTAAAATTTAGTATTATATATAAATTAATATAAATATTATAATAAAATACTCACATTTATAATTTAAGAGGTATATAAAATTTAAAATGAACATATAAAACAAATGGAATAAATTACAAATATAGACCGAATCACAACTACAAGTAAAATGGACAATATTTAAGTGGGTCCAATTTTTTGGCTGTGTAAAAATATGAATAAGCAATACAATTACAAGTAAATAAGCAAATATTCAAGTGACCCCCAATTTTATTTGATATGTAAAAAAGTGAATAAGCAAGCCAGAATATTGACGTATTATATAAAAAAGAGTGAACAAGTCAAACTAAAAATACATATATTTGTCAATAGATAAAATTGAAAATTCAAATTTTCACATTTTCTCATGCATATAAGTTTGACTTTTAACTTATATATATATAATTAATTCTTTTATATTATATATAGTTACTTTATTTGAGTCATAAATTTATCAAAAATAATTTATTCCCCCGTCCACTTTTATTGTTATGTTGTATTTTTTAAAGTTAATTTGACTAATTTTCAAAGTTGAATTAAATTACATTAATTCGATATTTTAAATTAAAAAAATTAGATATTCAAAAACTATACGAAAAGTACTATAAATTGCCTTTTTTTGCATATCAATATGATGAAAAAATATATCGTAAAATATTTGCCAATTTTTTTATAGTTTGACTCAAAAAAAAAACTATAACAATTAAAAATGGACAAAGATAGTATTTAACTTCCCGAAATAGAAATAAAACTAATAAAATCCATTCTCTCCCTACTTCACTTTGAAATAAAAATTGGAACCAAACATTAATTATGAAAGTACATATACTTTTTTTTACCTTTATAAGATTGCGTACACATTATTTTCTCCGTGGGGATCACTTATTATTTAGGAAAAATTATATGAAATAACAAACTATTAATTCAAATTAAATGTTATAGCCATAGTTTCTTTTATTTGTAATTCGCAGCAAACATTCCATGTTTTTGGTCATCCCATTTGTATACCGAAATATACAATGCATAACCCATTTGTATATCAAAATATACAAATAGACCGAAATATACAAATGCATGACCCATTTGTATACCGAAATATACAAATAGATCGAAATATACAAATGCATGACCCATTTGTATACCGAAATATGCAAATACAGGATCCATTTGTATATCGAAATATACAAATAGACCCAAATACATATTTTTTTTATGTATATATATATACCGAAATATACAGATTAATAGCATAACAAACATGATGGAGCGCAATTATACAAATTATAGCTATAACATACAAATATGATTTTTACGTTTACTAAATCTAAAATTCACTCTATTATTTAAGATTATTTATGTAACTGCCCCTCACAAGAAAAAGACTCCGGCTGACTTCCAGCCTATAAATAGGCTATATGTACGCATGTGTTATTTCTATTCCAGTTCCATAAGACACAGGGCAACGCAACAGTAGCAGAAGCAAAAAATTTAAAGTGAAAAAAATGGCGGAATCGAATGGGAATTCAGAAACTCAATTTCAAATTCCAAAAATTAAGTTCACAAAGCTGTTCATCAATGGTGAATTCGTCGATTCCGTTTCAGGTTTGATAGATTTATACCTTTCTAATTTCTATTTTCTTCTGTTTAATTCCGTGAATGAATCAATAAAATCAAAGGAAATCAGTTATATGTTGCAGATTCGAGTTTTGATGTTTCTATAAAATGCTTTTTGAATCAAATCTGTTCGTTTTTGTGCGATTCTGTGTAGAGTTTCTCTGTCGCCGCCATTAATGGTGATTTAATTGACTCCGTTTCAGGTTAAGTAATTATACCTTCTTTTTTAAAATTACACTGAATCTGTTTGTGAAATTGGATCAATGAATCTGCTTGCAGCAGCTTCAAATCCAATCTCTATTAGGGTCCATCTGTTATGCTTGACGAGCATAGATAGTTTCGAGATAAAAATTTAATATTTTTTGGTGTCGTAGGGGAGGGATTGACATCTCTAACGCATATTCAGTCGTAGTCTTATTTCTTCGGATAAAATAGGAAAAATCTTATGGTGTTCGTAAACACAAATCAAATTTAGTACTATCTTATCTCGAGATAAAATAGGAAAATTTTTTAGAGGTCGGTCAATAATCAATACAAACCATTCTTTTTTTTCTTGTCTGTATATATGATACGTTTGGAATTCAAATAATTTTTATAATATATATTTTTAAATATTTTGAATTACCAAAATTAT
The DNA here is from genome assembly GCA_036250505.1 of Solanum acaule. Lineage (NCBI taxonomy): Eukaryota > Viridiplantae > Streptophyta > Magnoliopsida > Solanales > Solanaceae > Solanum > Solanum acaule. The sequence goes on along the minus strand of JAJOOR010030206.1, from coordinate 172 downwards.
AATTTATAGTATCTTTTACATAGTTTTTAAGTATGTAAAAAAAAATTGATATGAATTTACGGTTAAAATTATATTATTTGATTTTCAAATTTAAACTATGCTACATAAATTGAGACACGTAAAAAATAATAAATAAAATAATGAAAGTTTTTATAAATAATTTTCTTTAATA
>JAJOOR010030205.1:0-11660 GCA_036250505.1 Solanum acaule | reverse complement strand
CTTTTAAAATGGGATAAAAATGATCCAAAATCAGCCTAACACACAATATAACCTCAAAAGAAATGGCTAGGGAAAAGACCAAAATGCCCTTAAAATTTCCGGACGGATTCCCTGCCAACTGCCCAACTTTCAATGGCCATAATTCGCTCATACGAACTCGGAATCGAGCAAACTCAGTGGCGTTGGAAAGATCATTCCACAAGATTCGCAACCATAATTGGAACTACTCCTAACTCATCCTGAGCTAGGAGTTACGACTGCTCAAAGTTGGCCAAAAATCACTGATTTCCACACTTGGCCAAATTTTCCAGATTTTGAATTTTTCCAAATTTCCAGATTCTGGACTTAGCCAAATTTCCAAATTCTGAATTTTTCCAAAAATGACTACTTCCAATTTCAAGTTTCTTCATATTCATTTTAAATTGTCGGATGTTACAACCCGATCCATTCAACAAGCCATATAATTACAATCACAAGTGCATTCTCATAATCATACAATCAAGTCATGATTTAATGGCATTCATCAATCATATATCCTCATTTACAACAAGTGTGATAAATAATGCAACATCCACATACATATATGAATCATATTGAAGCAAGACCAACATACATCACACAATCATAAAACCACAACCATCACCTACCTCGAAACAAGTTTGAAACCCTAAGAAACTTGATCCTTCTCTTTCCGGATTCATTCCGCTTGTTCTTGGTCTACAAACAATCATAATAACACGGGAATCAATAAACAATCACTAATTACCCGAATTGCTAACAATTCTATGAACCCTAGATCAAACCTATGATCCCAATCTCCCAATTAGGGTTGTTTCCATCATAAATTCCAGATCAAAATCCTCCCCCATCGATAATTACCTATTAGATTACGTTCTACGGATCGAAAAACGGATTCGGGGAGTTAAAATCTTACCTTTAGCCTCAAGAATGGTGGAAAACTGTCAAGAAAAGACATGGGTTCGTTCCTTAGCTCTCAAATTCAAAAATTGCAGAATAAAATATTTTTTGGGGTTTATTTACGTCTTTAAGTAGTGTCTGGCCCGCCACAGCGGTCCTCACCCCACTACAGTGGCCCCGCCTTGGCGGCAGAAATCCTGCCTCAACGGGTTGCACGGAAACAATGAGCTATTATAAGAATTTCAAACCCCCATTTCACAACACACCTTTAACCAACGACACTCAGAAACTACCCGTTTACGCTAAGATCAATTTCGAGAGTTCTACTTGCCCGAGTTCAATTCCGTAAAGTCGTACGGGTTCCTTAACAACTTATCTATCTACTCATGTGATCCAATTCATAATTAGATCACCCAATTGCTACTATATTTCCCTAGACCTCACAGACTCCGATTTCGTCCTAATCTGGACTAGGTTGGAAAATCTCAAGTTACTATGAAAAAGTTTTCCGGCCCAAAATTTTTCCCCGTTGGCTTTTCTATAATGACTGAACCCGGTCGTTACAATACCCCCACTAAATAATTACATTATATACCCCAACTAATTTCGTTTAACTGAAACTATGATAATTTTGCTTGATTGATACTAAATCAATATATATATACATATACTATATCGGTGTCATTAAGGTTTCTTGTTGAGAAATTACTCATTAGTCAATAATATTATAAGAGTATTTTCTTGTTCAAAAATTACTCATTAATCAATGATACTATAAGAGTATCATTAACTAATGATTAATTTTTGAACAAGTGACCTTAATGACACCAATAATATATATATATATTCTAATTCAGTATCAAGTTAAGCGAAATTATCAGCCTTAATGATATCAATAAAGTATATGATACTGATTTAGTATCTTAAGCTAAAAATATCAGCCTTAATGATATCAATACAATATATGATACTGATTTAGTATCAGTTAAGTGAAAATTATCAGCCTTAATGATATCAATACAATATATGATACTGATTTAGTATCAGTTAAGCGAAAATTATCAATCTTAATGAATGTGGGCTGTGGGCTGTAATTATTTATGAGAGAATGTTTCATTTGTATGATATATCAAAAGATTCAAAAAATTTAGTTGGACTTATATCTAAGATTTTGAGAGTGTTTAGAAGAGATTTGAGTTGGTGGCGATTGTGGACAAAAAATAAAACTATAAATGTATAAATATTGTATAAACAATATATTATACACACACGATCACTTTGTTGAAATTTTTTTCGGTAGCATATACAATTATGTAAGAAACCCTATTGAAAATACAAAATAGAAATATAAATTTTTCTTGTAATATGCTTACAATTATTAATTAAGTAGAAGATTGCTCTCAATCTCTCGATCTCCAATTATGAAATATGAGGACTAACAATAAATAAGTCGAAGAACTAACGTCAAGAGAAAACACAAATATATAACACGTACTTAAAGTTACTTTCAGTAACGTGATATTCTTTTTATATTTTTAACTTGCTTTAAGTGTCATAACTTTGGGTGCGTGACCCAAACATTCCAATCTAAAATATGTGTACAATTCTTTAAAGAAATAATTAATTAAAACTTTGAAAATGGGATGAAATCAATTTTCTTGGAGGTAATACCAAAAGATGGGGAACAAAAAAATAAAACAATTGGGGTAAGAGTTTTGTCTTCGTCATTGGTTCAATGAGGATAATTGCTCAATTATTGATGTTGTTGCTACTTGCTTAAGATTTGCACCTCTCTTAATGGATGATCGATCAAGTTAAGCAATAATACAAAGTGGGGGTGTTGACTGGTTATATAGAAATAAAAACAGTAGTGCTGAGGCATGTCTTTGTGCACTTCAACAAAAATAACTTTTAGCAGTACTAAATATACACATTAACAAAGAGTGATAATTCTTTTATCAGTATTAGTTAATTATCGTTGGATCCAGTGTCCCTATAGGCATTAGGGACACTTACAAAAGTGCTAAATGACGTTAAAAATATGTTTTTAGCGATAATTAAGCTATTACCGTTAATTAATTACCGTTAAAGATCATTTTTTGATATAGTAGCAATTGATTCGATTTGCTCTATTGGGATTGTTCGTGGTTTGGATAAAAATTGATTCAAATAGAAAAATTGAATTAAATCGTTTATATAAATCGATTTTTATTTGGTTTGATTTTACATTTTTTTTTAAATTGATAATAGTTGGTTTGATAATGTTTTTAAAATTTGAAAAAAAATAACCAAATTGATGAATTAAATACATATTTTATTTTTTTATAAGAGGAAAGGATCAACTATACCCCTAGCTCTACTTTCATTCATTGATTAACTTTTTCCTTAGTTATACTGTAGGACCAAATCACCAAATATATACTCCTACTGTTACCAAACTTTACAAAAATACCCCTATTAAACTTCATAATCCTAAAGTCATTTCGAATTTTTAATTAGATTGTCTATGTTTTACCATTTATAACCGAAAAAATCCTTACCATCTTTACATGTATTCATAGAAAAATTGCTTCAAATAATGAAGTTAATAACATTATTTCTCTTTGTTCATTTTCTTGCTATATATACTTTGGAGTAATATAATTGGTCTCATATACTATATGACAATTGTTTAGCCATTTTGTATGTTCTTCAATCTTATTATAACGTAATAGCCTTATCAGTAATCTAATTTATTTTTGTCATACAAAAATTATCAAGCAGATAACTTTTCTTTAAAACTCACGAGGATACCCCCAAAATTATCTAGTTTGTAATTTATGAAGTGTATATTCACAACAAAAATAGTATATTATATTTACAAAATGCATTTAATTTGTCCTGCAAAGTCAGACTTGATATTTTCCCACTAAATTGTCATTTCATGCATCAACTATATTATATAATCATGTACAAGTTACATATAATGCACTACCTACTAAAGAGAGGAAAAAAAAGGAACAAAAGCCTATTAGGTTCTTGGTGCTTAAATAATGTCCAACTTGATACAACAATTGTATGCTTAAAGTATAATTTAACTTTCAAAAAATAGAACAATAATTTTAGCTAGGTACCTTTCTTAGCTTTTAGATTTGACTATTACGATCCAAGTTCATGACATGTATTGTTTGATTTAGGTTTAAGTCCAAATAAATTTATAAAGCTCTTCACTTTCTTCTCATTTTCAATGTGAGATTTGTCTAAATTGTCATTTGCACCTAATCATGATCTTTAAAAGCTTGTCAACCTTGACGTATACAAGTGTTGCTTGATTTGTCACATTAATCTTCCTTATTTTAATTGGGGTATATTTTTTTTGTTTTACAACAAAGCATTATATTTTAATTGGAGTATATTTCCAATTTGATATGAATAATTTGGAAGTTTCCTTATTTTGGAGAAATGAAAGAGAAAACATGAGATAGTGCAAAGTAGAGTCAGCCCATTTTGTAGCTAACTACCCACCCGTTGAGAATGTCAAAGGAGCACAGTGGATTAATGGAGAGCCAAATAATAATTTATGATCCAACATATATTTATTAGATTCAACCAACATGTCCTCTTTGAATCTTCCACATGAAAACACTATGTAATAAATAGTATCACAAAGTTGAAATAAAGTTTATGGTGTTGTGGTTGCCACTTTTCAAAAAAGAGTGACCAACTTTTGGTAAAGGAACTCTCTAGGCAAAATGTAATCATGCCTTAGAGTAACACAATATTATTGTTCTCAATAATATGTCTATATTAGGTAAAAATTCTTATTTTACTTCTTATTTGTGCTATCAAACTTTGTCACTAGTCACTAACTTTTGGACTTTAATTTGTATCAACAATATGTTTATAAGCGCAAGACATGATTTATGAAATATTATATACAAAAATATATAAGTGCCTGTTTTGCAAAAAGTTATTTGTCTTGAGAGAAAAATTATAGACAATCGAAGACAAAATAAGGGGAAAAGTGCAAATGATTACACAATAATTAATACAATATGAAATGTCAAAACTTGAGATTATTAAATGCTAATGCTGCATACAATTACAAATTAAGGTAATAAGTATAACTTAACAAGGTACAAAAGTGTAAATTTTAAAGCATGAAGTAGAAAGTTATTCTATTAATCTTTAACACCCTAGCTAGCCTCCTAGCTGCCCGGCCTCTTCTCTTTCCTATTATAAAAGACCTCGGTTCATTTTTACTTATTCAATTTTAACTTTTAATTAGTCTCTTTTTACTTAGCATTTTTGACAAATCAAGAAAAAATAATATTTTTTTATCTATTATACCCTTAATTTATTTAGAGAGTTAATGTGTTTGAAAAAGGTAGAACCTCCTTAATGAGTAAATTGATTTTGTAATTCTATTAATTAATAGGGGTAAAATAGTAAACTCACCATGTCATTTTTTTTAAAATAGGTGTGTCAAGTAAAAAATGAACAAGTAAATAGGAATATAGGGAATAGTATAGTTTTTTGAAGTTCTAAGCGCAAGCTATAAATTGGGATAAATACTTACTCGTACCAGGCATATATTTACTCTCAAGTCCGAAACAAGTAATTATTTAACCTAAGCCGATAAAGGTTTAAGTAAAATATATTTCACTTAATCACGAAATCATGTGTGTATAAAAAGGGCATAATTATGTTCTTTTGTTTGGTGTAAACATAGAGTGCAACTAAAAAGTATATGGTAATAAAATTGGACCACTTTGGTCACCTTGTCTTAGAAACTAATTAAGAAGGATGATATGAGTGTGTTGTTAATTAGGTATGTATTTTCAATTTTTGGTCAAAAATATTCAAAAACATTTTTTTTTTAGAAAAATATGTTTCTTTAAAATGAAGAAAAATGAATTTTCATGGGAGCAGGAAAAATAAATTCCACAATTAACATTTCACATTGATCGTATATCCCCACCATCACCTCATCTTTACCGCACCCACATAACCCCCATCCCCACCACACTACCCTTACCCCCACCCAGGGGCGGAGCCACCTTAGTACAAGGGGGTTCATCCGAACCCCCTTCGGTGGAAAATTATATTATTTATACACGGTTAAAATAATTTTTTATGTATATATAATAGATGTTGAACCCCTTCGGCTACTTCGTGTGTCTATTCTATAGATTTTGAACCCCCTTATTGAAAATTCTGGCTCCGCCACTGCCCCCACCCATCTCCAAATAGTGTTTGTCTAGATATATACAAATATTTGGATAATAGAGGTTCATTCATAATAGTACTATCTTATTTATCTAGTGATGTAATTTCATTCCATGTGATATTTGAGAAGTATGATAATCACATCATATTCATAATTCCTTTAAAAGGGGTAGGCAAACAGAAGAATCAAGAGTTAAGATTTCGAGATTTATAGTTACAAAAATAAAAGATACTTGGAAAAAGTAAAAACCAAAAATGAAAAAGAGAATCAAATATATATGGCATATGATGTTGAATCATTATTTTTCTCCATGAAGAAATTAAGGATCCATTAGAGCATAGCCAAGTGAAAATTTCTTTGATGTTAGTGAACTCTATGCATATATATAACTTCCTCCCTTCCATATTAGCTTTCAACATTATTAAACAGTTCATCCCAAAAAATTTATTAATTTATAAAATCAAGATATAACTAATAAATTTGTCAATTTTCAAAATACTTATTATTCATAATTTTATAAAGATTGTGTAAAAGAAAAATATAACAACTAATATGAGACGGAAGGAATAGTCATTAGAGACATTTAAGAATGTGATTCCACTTCTCTTGGTTCATCAAGATAGATGCAAAGTTTGAAACTTTGAGTTGATTGGCTAATTTTCCTTTTTCAACTTAATTTAAAAAACATTTTATTTTTTTCTTATCAAGGCGTAATTGATTCTTACTTTGGACTAATTAATGTGTGGAACTTGGAGAACCATAAAGTAAAGGGAAACAAATATTTTCATAATAAGAAATGATTATCATTAGCCTATGATTATCAAAAGTGATAAGTATACCTAGCTAAAAGTTTATTAAAGTAGAATATTGTTTAGTTTATCCTAACTTGACCGATTATTTTAACATTTTGATGTAATCGGTTCATTCCCTTTCTTTCTCTTCTTTATTTTGGTTTTATCCCTTCGAGGAATTTCGGCTATGACCAATGCCCCACTAGCTAAATAGGCGTAAGAAAAAGCTACCTGAAAAAAAAGCTCTAAACGCAAAATTCGATCATTCAAGTCGGATAGCTTTGCTAGAATTAAATATCTAACATATGTGTGTACGAAATTATGTCTAATATCCTACCAAATATAATATGTCTAACAAGAAAATAAACAAACATATCATTCAACAAATCTTAATGGTCTAAATTAAATCTATTTATTTTTTTAATTTTAATTTTTATTATTTATATCTTAATTATAAAAATGTGTTTTCTTTTTAAAAAAAGTTTTTACAACCACTGATGTGTCCAAATAGATTCAAATAATAAGATTATAACAATACTTAAATATCATTAAAGTGTGTATTCAAATTTTTTATGTAAAAGAAAGTTAATGATCTAGAGGTGCAATTATATTGATGCACCACTAAACAAGAGGATTTTTTTTTTGTATTAAGTGAGGAATTAATCTATATTCATTTGAGTAAATAACTTAGCATCAAGCCATCAACCTTTGTAGAACATAAGATGATTAAGATCCAATTTAGGTAGTAAATCTGTTATTGCTACCCACCCACTCTCCTCAACTAAAATTGCCATTATCGTGAATAATTATAATTAAATATTATCACCATAAATTACCTTTTATATTCATCGTTATCAATCACAATTATAATTGACAATCACCTTTATTAACTAACCATCACGGTATATTATCAGTCATCATTTACTATTATCTTTCACTATTATCTTGAATTAGATTATTATCCATCATAACTAATACTGTAGTTGCCAGCATCAACTCTCGTCAGTGTGTTGAAACTTCAATATAAATTTTAAATTTCTAAATTATTAAGTCAATCGCACTACAAGGAGTATCTGTGGGATGCCGCATCATCGATCACCTTAATAAAAAAAACATGACGACTGCTTCATTTTAATATTAATTGTATTATTTTCTTAATTCATTTAAAAATGTCTTTTTTCTTTTTGATAATTTAACTTTTTACATATTAACTATGTCATATTCAAGATCACAATAACAATAGTGTTCATTATTTTTTTTTAAATTTAAACTAAAATGAGGAATGTCTCAAAGGGGAAATACATTGTTTACACACTTGTGCCACTTTAGCTATAGGCTGCTACTAATAGGCACTTTGCAGCACTGCACTTGTAAGAGAGAGAGAGAGAGAGAGAGAGAGAGAGAGAAAGTGGTAGCTGAGGAGGAGGAGGAGGCGGAGCACAAAGTGCTACTCCTACGTCGAAAGTTTTTCCACTTTTCCTTTTCCTCCTTCTATTTAATTCCAAACATTCTCTCTTTTCTCTTCAATAAATCAACTAATTAGAAGAAAGTGAATGTATGAACAACTGGATTCCTACTTAATTTTCTCTACTATTCTGCCAAGATTATCTCTCTGTTTCCACAAATTTCTTCTCAGTATCGGTGAGTTCACTTTTCTAATTTCAATTTATCAAGTACTGATTATGCTTATCTTCATACCCATTTCTGTATATTAATGGTTTGATTAAGAAAAGGAAGGTTCTAGTAACTTCATTGCCGTCGTTGTCGGTTTTCCCGAGAAAGTTTTGTGACGCTATGCTCTGTTATTTTCTCGGCGGATCTATGTTGATTTGATGGTCAAATTGGTGGTGTATTTTGTTGTTAAATCAGGGCCGTTAAATTCTGTGGTTCAAAGACGTGATTGAGACTGATGCTGCCAAATTCCTTTTTTAGCCCCTTCCCTACCAGATTCTGTTTTTTCTTTTTAGTCATGATAACTTCTCAAATTCCTTTTTTACCCCTTCCCGCAGATTCCGTCTTTTCTTCTCCCTCAAATATCCTTTAGTTTCTAACAATTGTCAAGATACTCAATCATGATCTAATAAGTAATAGGATTATACATAAATATCCTTTCAACTTGACTTTATGTCCTTCAATTCCGGACGTGCACAAATAGATACAATGAATAAATAAAATGAAATTCTATTATTTTAATATAAGAGTCAAGTATAATGAAACGAAGGGGGTATATTTTTATTTTTAGTAGAGTAATTCAAGGAAAAAAAAGTTGTCATTCTTGAGTAAACTATTCCTGAATTCTTTTACTTATACCAAGTTTCTGGGAAGCCAAAAAGTGTTTTTTTTTTTAGAAAGTTCAGTTGGTTGACCAAGCTTTTAGAGAAAAATCACTATGTATTTATTTGAGTAGTAGCAAAATCTGTTTTTCAAAAGTTTAAAATCTTTTAAAAACGTTAACCTTTTAAATTTTATTTCAACAATATTCTAAGCAATTTATGCAAAATTCAAACAGACAAGTATCTTGAGATCGTAAGCAATAGATGACCTATCAATAAGAGACCTCAAATGTGAGCTTAAAAACATTGTACCTCTACTATGGTCTATGAGCAGTTGAGCACTTTATGAGGACCTGGGAGTTAAAGCCCAGAAGCTTATGCGTTTCATCGTTATTCTTGCAACTCTGTTTTGAATTTGATAGATTGTCCTCAACAAGTTGGTAATCAGAGCAATGATAGGACTGAAAACTTTTAACTGTATGAATCTTGTTAGGTAAAAGCTATCGAGGAATGGCTTTAGATTATGGATTTGTGTTGCCTTCTCCTTCATCTTAGGATGCATTTTGATTTTTCGTTCGTAGAATCTAGATTGACTATATTCTACCATCATGTGAAGTTTTGATGCACTTGAGCCAAGGGTCTTTTCGAAACAGCTTCTCTACCTCAACAAGGTAGTGGTAGACCCCAATTAGTGGGATTTCAGTGTGTATGTTGTTGTTGTTGTATGTGAAGCTTGCCAAGAAAATTGTGAATGGGATCGGTTCTCTCATCAGGTGCTGAACTGTTGAGTAATACAACCATTTGCTTCGTCCTCTATGCATACATCTGATAATAACCAGAACCTTTAAATGCTTTACGGGAAATCTAGCTGGAAAAGTACTTCGGTTTATTGCATTTCTTTTTCAAGGCCCTGCTACTTACAGCCACATCATTTGCTCACGCATTTATCATTTCATCTTTGGCAGGTAAAATGCTGGTTTAATTTTCTATCATTGTCATCATGGATGACCAGGCCAGTCAGCTGCTATAGAGAAAAATTGGCTACTTTCGATGTAAAGGAAAAACGGGAAGTATCTTTATTGACTACAGGAGTGTTGTTCATATGGCAAGGAGTTATGGGCCTTATTTTGATCCTGATTACGAGACCTTAAGTATCAGAATAAATCCTCCAAGGTGGAGCTTTTCTTCTTTTAACTTTTGCCACATCCACTGCTTGCCTTCATTATGTTTTTATTTACTTTCATTGGCCTGCCTAGATATTTATTAACTGTGGCAACATCACAGTTCTGATTCCCATTTAGAATGTCACTTCAACCAAGATATGGTAACCTGTCAGTCTTCTTTGAACCAACGGAAAAATAATATAGATGTCAATTGAATTGCTTCATATTTAACACCTCATCCTTTTTCATGTGGTTTTACTAATGATTATATGATGCTATTAGGGTATCTGTGGACAATGCGAGTTGCAAGGATTGTACTCTAGTGAAGGTAACTTTTTCAACCTTAAGAATATTAATATTGAGTGATATTGCTTTTTCTAGTTTTTATTTCAAGATACGGAAGAATTTTTTTATGAGATGAAGCTCTCTTGCCACAGTTCCATAAGCTCTTTAGATTACAATGATAACTCTTGACAGATTAGTGAGTCTGGTCATCTCAGCTTTGCTATGGTACACAGTCAATAGTTTTACTGAAAGAAAGTAGTAGATTGAAATTTTTTTCAAAGCATTGGAGCATATTTCACTAATTTAATTTGTCAAGTTTTTTATCTGCTGTCAGAAGCAGAATTACTAGCAAGCTACAGTTTGTTGATCTGAGAGGCAAAAATTTGATACGCTCAAATTACACCTCCCTAAAGAAGCATAAGCGATCGTTATCAAGTAAAGAACCCACCTTGTAGGTTGGGGTCGATTCCACGAGAAAAATGGTTTAGACTTTACTTTAACCAACAATTATATTCGATTAGTCAAATTACTTCCAGAAACAAGTAATTAAAGGGGGGGATTTGTGAAACAAATTGTAAGAATTTAGTAAGTAATCAGTAAACAAAAGTCAATTTTGGTTGTTATCAAGATGAGAGAAATAACTAGGGTGTACGTGTTCCCCACAAGCTCATAACGCATTAATCCTAGTAATAGCAATCCTTTCCTAGTGTACTACATGCAAAGTGATAAGTTAGGTATCTCTAAATCCTTGGTCCGGCATCTAGAGAATTTCACCCTGCACCTTGGTCCGGCTACGTGTGTATAATTTACTAACCCTTATCTTTACCTCATATTAAACATCATAATCGATGTTTGGCTTAGTTATTACTTCACACCAATTGACACTAGCCTATTAGATAGTATCACACTAAATCTATGTTGATAATTCTTTTCTTGTTGATTACCTCCTTGGTCCGGCAAGTAGCAACAAGGCGAGTTCTAACGCGTGCACTCATTAAAAAGACTTCTAAACGAAAGAATT
>JAJOOR010030204.1:0-12748 GCA_036250505.1 Solanum acaule | reverse complement strand
CTAAATTACTCAAAGTTAAAACCATAATTTAAACTAAACTAATTTAATAAAAATATTTAACTAAGAAATAAAATCTTTGAGATGATTTTCCAATATTCTATAAGCTATTAATCAATTTAAACTAAATAACCAAATATTTAAATAAAACTAAAATTCTTTTGACACAATTTTCGACCATTCACAAAATATACTGATTAGACACGTAATTATAGAAACTATCATATTTATTATTTTGAAATTTATGAAAATGACAGAACTACTTAAAATGATTTGAAAATTATTTTGAATTTTATAAAACCAATTATTTCAAATCATTTAGAATTTAGGAAGTTCGATGATTAATTTATATTGTGGAGGTCCAAAATTAGGTGTCAACATATATTAGTGACTAATTTAAGTTGTTGACGGACATATATAAATCATATTTAATTCAAATGAAAATAAGACAAAATACAACTATAAAAATTATACCATGACTAAATACAGATATCCAACATTTAATATTGAAGTCTTAGACATATGCATATAAAATGTATTTCATACACGTTTCATCCATTCGTTATACAAATTAAAAACACAGTGTTACTTTAAAAAATAGTGTATCAGAACTGTATGAAGTCTGTATAATGTTTTTGTCATGAACGTATAATATCCAAACATTATAGGTTAGTGCATGCCAGTCACCATGTGTATAATTAAAAACACAGTGTTACAATTTTTAGAACATTCAAAAGAAAATCAAAAGGTGCAATCAACTATTTTGATAACATATTGTAGTATATATCATCAAATACTTAAACAAAAATGAATTATCCAAAAGGTAAACAGAAAAATATTATCCAGAAGTTAAAAAAAATAATATGTAATTCTTAAAAAGTAGAAGGTGCAATCAACTATTTCAACTTTCTAGTCTGTGGTATTGGTGTAGGATAATTGGTGGTATCCGGAACATGTTCTTTTGCTATTCGAGGTCCACCAAATTTGCTAGCAACCGTACCAGTAACTTCACTTTCGCTGATCGAGCCAGCATCATCAGTTGAAATCCCGTCAAATCTGGGGCTCTTTCGTGGAGTTTCAATTTGTTTCTTAGACATGATGATGAACAATCGTGGGTAAGATGGGTAATCGGTTTTGATGTTGGACTAGATGAGAAAGAATGGAGAAAGTTTGATAGTGGGTTGTGGGTTGAGTCGTGTGGGAGTGAAGAAATGTGTGGGATGGTGGTGTGATCGATGATTGGGGATGGTAACGGTAAACAAGGTAAGGAAATCCCTAAAATTGGGTAACTGAAAATTCTAGTTTTTTAAAAAAGGAATTAAATTAATTATCTATTATTAATTAATAAAAAAAACTATAAATAGATTAATAATTTATTAAATAAATATAATTAAATTTTAAAATTAAATTTAATTTAATTGATATGTCATAGCCCGTAAATAATCTGTTACAAGCAAGAAATTTTTAAAAGTAAGTTTAAAACTCGTAATATTTACTCTTAAATGTATATATGGGGTGATTTTTTCTTTTGAAAACATGTGAAGGTTACGTAATTAGACCTTAAACTAGTGTAATTTGTATTTTTTCCCCCCTAAACTTTATGTTTTTGGATTCAAGAAAAGGGATTGCCATGGAAGCTCTCTTCCTTGGATCAGGTTTGTGGAGGTCCAAATTCATCTTGAACCAGGTCCAATTAGCCACGTGATGTCCAAACCAATAAAGCCCAAGCCTTGCCCACATGACAAATCCTCAATGGATTATGTTTTGAAATTTACCAATCCATGAGTGTGGGGGTGGGCGTGGGGGTGGGGGTGTGTAAATATCTACTTTTGAGGTTGCTATTTAGTATATATATATGTATATCAAACGCATTACCACTTATATCGCAATAATAAAAATAGTCTTTTAAAAAGTTCTTTATATGACTCCAATTTGTGATACTAAGTTGTTCTAATTTTATTAGTGCATTCTTTTGTAACACTACTAATCCGCTATTTGGGTCTTCTCCTGTTATTAGGTTGTATATTTTATTAGTGAAATTATACGGATTTGGTCCCATGTTTACTAGTTCTTGGAATTCTTGAGGGTAAGCTACTTTGTATGCTTCCCATACTCCTTTGATTGATTCTCCTAAAAAAGTTTCCATGTATCTATACATAGTTTTCACATCTGTTTCACTATAATGATGTATGTAATCTGCTACTATTATTCCTTTCCATACGTCTATTACTGAGTTCCATAATTGAGGGTCATGGGCTGCTATATGTAATATTTTTCCTCTATCTCCTTCGTCTTGAAGTTTGATAGGGGCTTCTATTGACATTCTTATTCCTATTGGTCTAACCATTTCTGGTTCTGTTGCCGGATCTTGCCTAAATACCCGATGTCGTGGTAAATTACCTATAGTATATTCTACTGCTGTTATGGGACTCTAGGTTAATAATATCAAGTCTGCAAGTTATATGATTGGCTTCCCAGTGCTTCAGGGGTCTTTCTCCAATTATTTCTAATTTATCTAAGATGGAAATTACTTCCTCTAGGTCTTTCTGATTTTTTATGACTCCTATATGTTGTAATCCTTTTCTAAAATTATAAAGTTGTGTATTTATTTCTATTAAATCATAACTTTTTTCTATTTGTATATCAGATAAACTTAGTTCTAATAATTCAATTTCTTTAATTTCTTCCTCAATAACATGTATTTTCGTACAATTGCACTCTTCTCCTTTATTACATTTTGATGTATTTGTATTAGATTTATCAGTATTTTTAAGATATCTAGATTTCGTTGGAAATGGTTTTGTTGTTATTGAGGTCTGTGTCATGTTTTTAGAAAAAATTACTCTGTCTCTAGTAAGGAGACAACTTCCGTTGTTACGTAATAAAAAGTCTAAACCTAAAATAAAGTCTATTCTAATGTTTAAATCTCTAACCCATATTTTTCCTAATCTATATGTGGGTTTATAAAAGTCTGCACATGTATTCAAAATATTTAGTTGAGTATTACTAACATAATGTTTATATTGGTAAGTTTATTTATTTTTTATTTAAAAAAATGTCAGAAAATCATGTCTAGAATTTGATAATTTCAGATATTCGCGTTTAAAAGTGTGATTCTGTGAAGCTCATACATCAGAAGTTTTCGCCTGATATTTAGTATGACTTGCAAAGGTAAAATTTTGAACATTTTTTATTTAGACGCATGTAAAAACTAATTAAACTTTCGTCATGTATGTTTGAATCTTTTCGTGTATTCTTACACCTAAGTCAAACATGATTGAATACATGTAAAAACGAGCAGAAATTTCAAACAAGTTGAACAAAAAATAAATAATTTATTTTTCGAATTTCAACGATTCAACACACGACCCAACAATCAAATATACTCTAAATAAGTTTAAATTTGAATAGAACTTTCATATATCATAAAGAACAAAACACAATCATCGATTTATCAGAAACACATCAAATATAACAAATCCGTTGATCTTTTTTTTTTCCAGTTCAAATGTACCTTAATCATACATACATGGCTGAATATATGAAAAATTGAACTGTAATTTCAGGTATGTCTAATTTATTTTTTTAATTTATAAGGTGAAAAAGAATGGTGATGTTTTGAGTGTACACACATTTATCTTTCGTTTACCAAAACAAAAATATCATAATCGATTGTTTCTGATTGCCTTTTGGCTTTATTATAGAAACAAGATTGCAAGAATAGCATGACAATAAAATAAAAAGGTATAAAGTAACTAACGCATAACGTACAATATTATATATTGAAGCAACAGAGACTATGCAACTATCAAATAACTCATGTCATTCCACGTAAAGTACGACAACATACGATTACTAACTAACCTTCAATTTTAATCATCAATCTTTAAATTTTTCTATCTAGGTTCATGTACGTAGTAAGCTGAAATTGTGTTATGTTATTTCTAATCACCCCTTAGTTCTTTTTCCTCCTACCGCTCTGTCTTTCCTAACTCCTATTACCTCCAACCTGATCTCATGCCTCTTAACTGGCACATCTATGTCGTTACTCTTCACATGCTAAAATCATCTCAATGTCACTCTCTCCATCTTTACATTCATATTTATGTCACTGAATTTGTACTTCAAGTATTTTATTTTAGTCCAATTTAATTTTGAGTCTTCAAATTCTAAAGCTTATCTCCAAATTTCCATCTCATCGTTAACTTTACTGTGCATCTCATATTCTCGCTAATCGATTCTATTTTGATGGTTGTATGTGATTTCAGTTTTTTTCAGTAAGTACATATTCCTTCCGTTTATTTTTATTTATCATGTTACGCTTTTCAAAAAGTTAATTTGACTAATTCTCGAAGTTAAATTAGAATTACATTAATTTGATATTTTAAACAAAAAATTTAGATATTCAAATATTATGCGAAAAATATTAAAAATTGCAATTTTTTGCATATCAATATGATGAAAAGATACATCATAAAATGTTAGTCACAATTTTTTAAGTTTGACTCTAAAAAAAGGAAAATATGACAATTAAAAACGAACGAGGATGTGATTTCAGTTTCAAAATAAGGGTAACAGTTAATTTTGCTTCCCCCCCAAAAAATTTCAGAAAAATATATAGAGAAAATGGTCAAAAGCCCCCCTAATCTAGAGTTAGTACCTCAGATGGTCACTCAACTATACACTTTTCTCTCAAAAAGTCACTCAACTTTCAATTTTCACTCAAAAGTCACTCAACTATGCACTTCTTTCTCAGAAAGTCACTCAACTTTGAATTTTAACTCAAAAGTCACTCAACTATCCATTTTTTTCTCAGAAAGTCACTCAATATATTTAATTGTTTTTTTAATTAAAATTTGTTGATATTAATTGTTTATACAACAAATCAAAATTTAAAAAAAATAAAAAATACCATTTAGTGATCCACCCACCTAACCCGACCCATTAAAAAATATACTATGACCCATTTTATTTTGCCCTTAATCCTAAATTATTCCCTCTCTTTCTCCTCTGCTCCTCTACATTTTTCTTTTTCATTCTCCATTGTTGGTGCCTCTCCTCTTCTTCCCCTTTTAGCTAGGTTTTAATTTGGGCATCTCGACTTCAAGCTCTATATTACGTAGAAATCCGTATGGACTCTCCTCTTCCTGTATTTTGATTTAGGCATCTTCCATTATAGTCCAAAATTCAACTTTTGAAGATGGAGTATGCTACTGAATTAAGGAGAACAACAACTGAATCTCAAATAAATGGCTCCAACTCATATCCCCAATCCTTGTTTCACGAAGAAAGAGACCACTACGCGGGTAACTCTCGAGAATTGTTTGTTGAGGAAGATGTAATCAAAGGGGCTCCTTAGTTTCAAGGCATATGACATTAAGACTACAGATAGTAGAAAAGGTTTGATAGCTTTTTAATATGTGATATCTAGGACTAGGAGAAGGATAACCTTGCTGCAGTCCATATATCTTCCATAATCTACATACACAACTTATTTTTAGTTTCTTTTTCCTTTTTTTAAAGGTCTGCATATCAAATTAGTAGATTATTTCAGAGTTTCATTAATTCTCCTCAACAGCTTCAATTCATATCGATGACATGCAAATGACACTGAAATGGGACTGCTTACCACATAAAGGACCTTTAAACAAATTCAAATATAAGCTGGCACCAAATGAAAAAAGTAATTGAACTAATCATGAAAGAAATTACTTCTTTGAACGCCATAAGAGATCGTTAAAATCACTACGATAATAAGATACGACATTGACTACTATGAAACACTTCAAAAATCAAATAATGTGTGTAGCAAGATAAAGACGACAACGAGAAAGAACTACCAAATATCTGTCATCTCCATCTGATGTGTAATTATACATGTCAGACACAGTAGATAAGGTCATATAATGCATACCAAAAATAATGCATATAAAATAACACATTGAACAAATGAGTGAAGGTCACACAACCACAAGTTTTAACAAAATAAGACACTTTATAAACAGTGTCATAACTACATTTCTTAACTGATGAGTTAAGGTCACATGACCACAAGTTTTAACAAAATAAGACATTTTATACAGTGTCATATTAGCACTTCCTAACTAATGAGTCAAAGTCACAAGACCACAAGTTTTAACAAAATAAGACACTTAATATATAGTGTCATTAACACTTCCTAGACCTTATTTTCATCGACACTTCACAAACATAATCATTCATAACAGTTTTCTTGTAAAGTCTGCCTCTTTTTGATAAGCCTGCCTGAGCACTTTCATCTTGAGCGCGCCGAGCTCCTTGCATACAATCAACACTTTCATCTTGAGAACATCGAGCTCGTTGCATACAATCAACGGTTTCATCTTGAGCACACTGAGCTCCTCGCAAACAATCAGTACTTTCCTCTTGATCACACTAAGCTCCTCACATACAATTATCACTCTTCTCTAGAGCACACCGAGCTCCTCGTGCACAATCAATACCTTCATCTTGAGCAGAATGAGCTCCTCGCACATAATCAGCACCTTCATCATTCACATTTATAATGTCTGTGACTTGAACAACTTCATCTTGAACGCATTCAATACCGGTTGATTGTTGTCTTAGTTCCTAATTGAAAATTATAACATTTAAAATCTGCAATCTGATAAATATCTAAAGAAGTATAAAAAATTAAAATTGAAATCACAACCTGAGTTATGATAGATTGATTTGTTAAATCGACTTCCAATTGAGAATTATCCCACATATCATGGTTAAATTGGTCTGAGTATCCCAACGAGACATAATCAGACACTAGGTCTTGAGTTTCAAAAGGTTGTCTTGCTTCAGGCACAACAATGTTGACATACTTATAGTGACCTCTTGCATTGTGTCATCTTTTTTGCATATCAAACACTTTATATGAATAGAGCCTTTTTTCGATAATTTCGTTGGAGCCGGTTCTTCATCCTTTTTCACTGACCTTCTTTTAACATGCCTTTGCGCTTCAGCTTGTTTCTGTTTTTCTAATTCTTCAGCTTCCTTTCGTCTTAATTTAGGCTTTGTCCCTCTCTTCTTTTTTACTATCTTAGGAGGAAGAACCTCACCACCATTCATTACATCTGGCCAATGATCTTCGGGGTTGGTTGGGTTAATGAAATATGAGTACACATTTTTGAAAGTTTCAACCTTGTAGTATACATTCACAAAGTCTTCAACTTTATCACTATTTCCATGAATACTAACCAAAGCATGCGGACAAGGCAGTCCTGTTAAATCTCATCTCCTACACGTACAACTCTTTTTTTGCATATCCACAATATATGGCCCTCCTGGACCCTCAACCGACACCCTTGGTCCACCAGAAAAATTTGGTCTAAACAATGCTGCTTCAAGTCTTATTTGATTCAAAAAAAAATTCAATTTTTGGACATATAATACCTTGGTACTTGTTAATCCATTCCTTTTTCTTATACAACCTTTTCATAAGCTTATTCTTTATCATTTTCAATAGAGCTATAATTGATTTATCTCTTACATCAAGTATGTACCTACAAATTAAAATATAATGAGAGAATTGATAAGTATGTGTGATACTTTAAATAGACACAAGAATGCATAAGCACCTATTGAAACTTTCACAAAGGTTATTCAAAAGCATGTCATATCTACTATGTGTCTTGAACAATGCTCTAGTCCAGGTCTGAAATGGTCTTTCAGGATGATCTAACCATTTTCTAGCCTCTTTGTCCTCTTGCTCGAGTCGTTCCATACAAATCTTAAATTTCACCTCATTACTTGCTCTTGCTGCATTCCATACTAGATCCTTCAGTGCCTTACCTTTATGTTTCTGCCTAAAATTTTGATACATGTGTCTAACACAATTTCTATGTTCTGCTTCTGAAAACAATTCCTTAACAGCTCCAATCAATCCCTGTAACATTGATTTTAAATTGTCAAATACATAATAAAAAACAATAAACTAGAAAAATGAAAGAATTTGGATGTCTCACTTTTTGTCTATCAGACATGAAGGCAATGTGGTGACTATTTGTTATCTTTAAGTCATATCCAAGATTTGTTAGAAACCAACTCCAAGTCTCCTTACTTTCAGCATCACTGATCACAACATATACAACAGGAAAGATGCAATCATTAGGATCGATTGCAATAGCAGCTAACAAATTGCCTCCATATGTGCCCTTAAGCCAACAACCATCTAGGCATATTAATGGCCTACACCCAGACTTAAAAGCTTCCTTTAGAGGAGCAAGACACACATAAAATTCCTTGAATTTACATTAATCTCTCCAAATTTCTACGTTAGAGCCTGAATTTGTGTTCACCAAATCAGCCCTATTCCGTAACAACTTTCCATATTGTGCACCCTCATCCCCATAAACCCATTTTAAAGCTTGTTGTTTGGCTCTCCATGCCTTCTTATATTATATAGTGTAGCCAAGGTCTTTTTGCACAATTGCAATTATTCCACTAACATTCCAAGTTGGATCAGCTCTAAAGATATTCACATACTTCCTTGCAATCCATTGAGGTGTCATATGGAAATTGTCAGATACGGTAGGCCTCTATGATTTATATTAAAGGTTTTGATTTGAATCGTAGGATCACACTTACTTATTGGACTTGCAAAAACATGGAATGGGCACCCAAAATGTTTGCCTTTACAAATACATCTTTGTTTATCATTGGTGGTGAAGTATATTTGCCTCATATGTTTAATCCCCCAATTCATGAAAACCTCCTTAAACTGATCAAAGCTAGCAAACTTCATCCCTACTTCTAAAATAGGATTGTCATTTTTTGCATTATACTCTGTGTATTCTACCTCGTCTTTTGAATCAGTACCCCCCTTCAATAATTCATCAGAATCGTCAAAATCTGATTCTGCATTCTAATGCACTTGTGGAATAAAAATTTCAGTAGTGGATGGACCAACACCATTACTTCGACCATTAGAATTCTTTTTGGGTCTACCTTTCGCCTTCATACCACGACGCTCAATAACATCATCATGATAATCTTCACCATCTTCCTCCAAGTTATAATCAGGATCTGTTGACACCCAATTTTGACCCTCCCCAATATAAATTAATCATCGAGCTTCTTCCATTTTAAATGATCTAAAATAATTAGTTTTACAAATTGCGAAAATAGTTTGCGAGTTATTTTAAATAAATTATGTCACTTATTATAACTTTTAGACAATATTTTTACTTTACATATTTTATATATATAATTAATATATTTTAGGAACATTTGAAAATTGTCTCAAAAATATTTAGTTTTACTTAAATATTTGGTTAACTAGTTTAGTTATATAATAGTTTATATTTTTGAAATAGTTAGCTTATAATTAAGTTAATTATTTTATTCTGTTAAAATTAAGAAGCTCGTTAATCAATTAATGTTAATTCGCCTTATTGAAATTTTAGTCAAATTCTATGAACTCAATTCAATTTGGCTACATCTTTAATTCATATGGCAATTTCGTTATTAGACATCTAGCCAATCTTGGGTTCTAATCTTACAACCCAAGAATTGACACTTTGGGCCAAAACTCAACCCAATTTACTTAAACCCAAAATTGCCAGCCCAAACCCGTTCCTTTCATCAACAATAGCAACCGACCCATCTCTAAATTTCCCAGCCCACCTCTTAATTCCCCCGACCCGGCACATTTCCTTATTCCAAAAGAAACCCAGCAACTCTCTTCTCCCCTTTCACGTTGGATAGAAACTTACCAAAGCAACAACGTTCTTCACGCTTAACAGCGTCTCCCTCTCTGCAACAGCAGCAAAAAGCAGTTGCCAGCACGCGTCTTATGTCCTTGCAGCTGCGAGATGGAGACACGTAGCGTCTCAAGGACGGGTGATTCGATCCCACCCATCCTTCCCCTTTTCCTCTTTCGGAATGAGTCAAAACCTCAAGAATAGGTGTTTAGTCGGAAGGGTGAAAGGAACTTATGGGGTTTGAATTTCAAATGGACCTGATCCCTATTGGATTTCATCCGTTTTCCCTCCTAAAATCTGTCCTAATTTCGGTTTTAAATAGCCCTTTGTTCTTCATTGGAAAAAAAAAAGATGTTGGAGAAAAAATTGGGAAAATTAGGAGAGAATAGAGTTTGAGAAACATATGTACTCAGGCAAAAATATAAATACAGGAGGAGTCACTAGCTGTAAAAGATAAGCAATATTTTTTTTTCTACTCACTGCTAGCAAGGCTCGTCGGAACCTCGTGTGGTGGTGGAAGCTCTTTCGTTCCAGCTCGTCTCGACCCTAGTTCGCTGCCTCTTTTAAGGTAATACTCATTTCACTTTGAACCTATTTCACTCGCAATGTGTTGCTCGTTTGACTCCCAGCTGTGTGAGCAATTTATATGTTAACATTTTATTACGAAATGTTTTTCGATCCCCTGTTGGCTGTGAATCAGTGATGAAACTCTCTTAAGAGTCCAGGGCTATTGTCTGGCTCTATTTCGCTGAAAGTTTGGTGTTTTCCCCCTTTCCCGAGTTCATGTTCTCTTTGTTGGAGTCTTCTTATTTCGCTATTATCTCGATTGATGAGTTAGAAGAGTTGTGGTTCAGTCTCAAAATTCAAAATCACCTTTTATAGGTGATCTCGATTTTTCATAAGTTGATACATATATACATGTTTTCTCCTCTTTGTTGCTTAGACCATTGTAAGTCTTAGGGGTCGATTTAGCATGATTTTCGCGGGTCTTGTTTTATTTGAATAGGTTCTAATTTTGTATGAGTCGGGTTCATATATGTTTTGTTCAGATCCTGCCTAAAAATTGTTTTGTCATTTGCAATCGGCTCCTTGTAAAAAATGTGAAATGTATTCGGAATGGATATTTGTCTCTCTCTTTGCTTGTCTCTGTTTAGTCTATCCAACGAACATGTTTGGCCAGCTTAAGTGATTGATTGGAAGCGTTCAAACGTCGGTTGTCGTCCTTAGGATAGAAATCACAACTTTAGTTCGGGTCTTATAAGTATCTGTTAATTGTTCGATGTTCTGGGGTTCAGTAATTGATTTTCCAGCTTATTGTTGCTAGTTAAAATAGCAATAACTCTCTTATCTTTTGTCTAAACCTGAAGATGACCGTACCGATTTTAGCTTGTCGCCTATTTCAGTCATTTACGTGGTGTCTCTGCCCAACCATGCCCCTCTCTTTGCATTATATATTTGTTCATGTATACTTGTGCTTGTTTGCAACATGTTGGCTTGAGAAATAGGCTAGCTTGGCTTTAATTGCCTACAGTTATATTTCATTTCCCTTTAAAATGATCCAGCTGAGTCCCTACTAGTTTTCTCTTGCTTTGCTTAAAAAGATTGGATTTGCTATAGCCTCCAACATTCGGCCTTTTGACATGATAAATTAGCATTGTTAGATTTCACTAAATAAAGTTGATTAGACTAAAGTACGTGATGTTTTATTGGCTAACTATGTGGCATTGTTTGCTCTTCACCTTAGCTAAGTTACTACTGTACCTTGTCTTGATTATTTTAATTTGAATGAATCATTATTTCAATACTTGTAGTGGCTTATCCTTTAATATTATTACATGTTTTGAGGCAGTAAATGGGTTTCCCGAAAAAGTTGCATTTGTTCACAAATTACTAGTAAATGGGTTTTCTTTTTGCTTTGAAATCTGACTTTGTTAAATCTGAATTTTCATGACTTTCATTGCCTTTGAGTGTTATAAGCATTGTTCTTATTAGTTACTGTTAATTGAACTTCGTTTAAGGTTGAGTTCAGATCAATCGAAACTCGTGTGGTTATTTTTGTTTGTCTTATCCTTGTGAGCAGATGCTAACTTTTATCCATGTGTTCTTTTCATGTGAAATATCTCTCCCGAGTCCTCATGGACTCTATCTCTTCTCCTCGCATTTTTCTATCGGGCCACGAGGGCCCAATATGCATATTTCTCGAGTCGACCATCAAGGCAGGTTAAGGAAACAGGTGTACAGGTTGGAAATTGACAATACAGGCTGGAAGTTGAATTCTCATGTTCCGGAAACTCGAAAACAAGCTGAAATACAGCTGTATACATGGGTATACAGTCGAAAAATAACATTATACAGGTTCAAAAATATGAGAAAGCAGGTGAAAATATAGAAATATGAAATACGAATAAAAATACAGGATTGGGAGTTCAAGAATCAACGGTATATACGGTGTATACATCAAATATACACTTGGTGTATATCATGACCAATGAAGATGGGAAAAGGGCCAAAAGCCCAATGAATTGTTATTTTATTTTATTTTATATTTTTTGCAAATTCAATATGTCTTACCTTTGCTCCTATTTATTTGATACTGTATTTGACTAACCTTTGTTTATTTTATGGTTTAATTTATTAAATTTCCAATGATAGACATTTCATTTATATATATATATATATATATATACTAGTAAAGAAAGCTCGGGCGCTGCCCGGGCCCAATATTAATAAAGTTATATTGTTACTCTCTCCGTCCCATATTAGATGAGAATCTTACTAAAAATATTTTCTTCATATTATTTGAGCACTTATTAAATTAGGATAGAATTAATTAATTCTTTTCCATTTTACCCCTACAATTAATATGACCATTCCTATATTGTATGTGTATTTTTTGTAACTCATTTCAATGTGCATTGATATAAACAAAGGGCAAAATGGTGAAGTCTTCCAATTTATTAATGATTTCTTAATCACCGTGTAAAGTTGGAAGTGCCCATCTAATATGGGACGGAGGGAGT